>JZLH01S0412828.1:0-11067 GCA_001188425.1 Eucidaris tribuloides | reverse complement strand
GAAGAGTACTGGATACGTGTCGGAAACAACCACCAATATACTGTCGAGTACAATGTGACACGTCTACGGCCGGAACCGGGTACAAATTAAGCGCACGACAGTTCGACAGTGCGCTGCGATGGAAGGTATACAAGGCCCCGAATTAACCATAACAACAAGACCAAGTCGTAAGTAATCGTAAATAACATGATCCCTTGCATAGGCTAACGGGGTGTTATGAATGTTCAAACACCCCATTTCCCCACTTTTAAGCTATATCACTGCGCCGTCTAACGAATCCGTTTGAAAAATAAACGCGTACGTTTAATAAACGTTTATTGGACTTTTAATGCGTTTTTCAACTGGATTACAAACGTATCTAGAGGTTGACAGACGGTGCTTTTCCGTTCAGTTCCATTCTATTGTATTCCATTTGCCACCGTCTGAAACCGTCTGAGGTAAATATTTAGACGGAGGCAGACGGAATCGTTAGACGGCGCAGTGTAACAGTAGCTTTACATAATAGGCCGGTCACACATAGGAGACGCACGGGGGACGCACGGCCCGCGCATTGAAATTTTGCAATTTTGACCAGTACGTTGTTGTTTGCTACATGTGCGTCATAAAGGGACCTTGACACTATGACGAATTGGCATTGCGTATGCATTGCGTATGCAACATTTTGTCATTCGTTGGCATACGGTACTTTGTTTGGGAATCGTTTTGACGTCGTTGTTATCCGTTTCAATACGCAACAGTACGTTGTTGTTCGTATAGAGAAAAAAAAAACTATACTGTTGAAAATACCAGAGTTTTTCTCCAGTAATAGTTTCATGCAACAGGCCCCTGAACAAAGTAATTTGTCCGTTACTAGAACAGTTTTACAATACATGGATACAAATTCTACCTTTCCCAATTTTCAGATTCTATTACATAAATGATCATAAAGAAGATCTTTCTTTAAAAAAAATCCCTATTAACCTTGAAACTTAATAAGCTCATTATTTTGGAACAATAAAAAAACACCAATGACTTTGATGCTTAATAAGTTCATTTATTTTTGTAACAGTAAATTCACAAATATATACGTTGGCAAAAAAATACAAGTTTATTATTACTTTAACTTTGGCAAAATTTCAGGTTATTACTATTTTTTCTCACCCTGAACATTAAATTAGGGTAAAGGTTGCTTTTAATATCAACCTTTTTTTCTAGAATTATACCATATGAGTAATTTTGGTGCTAACATTTTTTGTTAATATTTTATCTTAACATTGTTATTATATATTTGCCTCTCTTGGATTTTGGCATACTGGGGTAAATTAAATACCAGAACTTGTATGATGGGACAAAAATGACGCCGAGTTAAAAAAAAAAAGGAATGTGTTTGCAAATGCAAACGGACACGATGCGATCGATTTGAATTCGCAGACTGTTACAGCGAGGAGAAAAGGTACGCCACTGATTTCTAGATATCATTTTTTTTCGACTTCTTTTTTTTTATTATTGAATGCATACGAAGTTATAAAGCAAAGATTTATGCTACTTTCTATTTTATCTTTTCTATTTTTTGGTTCATATCGACTGCATTGACAACGACGGCAGTTGGTGAGAGTTGTAATGGGACGACTGCTGCGTGGGCTCTTTTTGGGGTTTTCTTGGTTGGAAATATCATCGCCGTAGTTGCAATTGTCATTCTCTGGTAAGAGTTCTTAACCTTTTATACTGTTTTATTTAAAATCGCTTCATTTGCTGTAAATTAAAGACACTGTAAATCATGATTCAACACTCATGGTATGAAAGGAGCAGTATTACATCCCTGAAATAATAACAAAATGTATTATTCAGATTAAACACATTTTTTTTTTTTTTGGGGGGGGGGCAATTTATGATAAGAAAGTACATTACCGTTTCGTACATGCCACTGCGGAACGACAATCTGTATGGCAAAATGAGCATGTCATATCCAGGATCCTGTACGTGTCTAAAGCTACTGTCACACTGCGCCGTCTAACGATTCTGTCTGAACAGCGAACGCGTGCGTTTATTAAACGTGTATTGGACTTTTTTAATTCGTTTTTCAACTGGGTTACTATCTAGACGTTGACAGACGGTGCTTTTCCGTTCTGTTCCATTCCATTCCATTGTATTCAATTTGCCACCGCCTGACACCGTTTGAGGTAGATATTTTAGATGGAGTCAGACGGAATCGTTAGACGGCACAGTGTGACAGTAGCTTTACACAATAATGGAGGTTTGTTAATACAGTGAAACTATCGATCATAATGCACACCTGCAGGTCATTCTTTAATCATAATATCCGGTACACTGCGAAGACCGGGGACCGGGCCCGTAGACGGAAGATCCTATAAAGTGCGTCCTAGAAAAAAAAAAGAACCCCAAAACAAAAGCATATTGTGAGGAAGCAATGGGGCGTTTTATTGGAAAAAAAATATTCAAAATAAAACTTTAACTTATGATCGTTCAAATGATACATTAGGCAAACTTATTTTTTTCATGTATCTCCGAGTACCATACTTCAAAAAATAAATGTATTAATAATGCTCTCCTATTCTGACAAGACCAGAAATAGCCCAGTTCTTAGGGTTAAGAGACACACATGTTTTCCAGGTGAATGGCAAATACGTATCGCTTCCGGTATTGTTTGATGCGTTTTTCAGAACTTAAAAAGGCAGTATTTTGTTGAAATACCAATTTTTGTTAAGATTTTGTTACAATATTTTTTTCGTTAGTTTGCATGACCACGAATATCCAATCAAATAAACCATTATTGAATTAATGAAATTTCTGATATATATATATATATATATATATATATAATGTATATATGTTTTTTTCGGTTTGAGAGTTTGTATCGTGCATCTATCCACCCAAAGACTGTGTTGGGGGTCCTAAATTTTGCCTATATACCAAATAAATAATGTATTCGACTTTGATGCAATCGATGAAAAAAATATACCGGAGGGGTGTATGATACCTCGAGCCCCGTAGTTGTATAGAATGCAGTGGCTGTAAATTAAGTCCGTTTTCTTGAATATTTCGTTGATTCTAGCTCAGCTAGAAGAGAAAATATAATTATGTATTTAGTCCGGCCCGGCTTGACTGGTGCTTTAACGTGGTTGACTACTGGCTGTAGCTTTATAAAGACTCGACATAAATGCACTGTAGTATTCCAAGAACAGTGAGTTGTGCAGCGAGTGTGTAGGATTGAGCCAGAGTAACTATATTAGAACATTTTCTCTTCTTTTAAAAACAAAATACAGACGTGACCGGAAGCTTAGGGCATTCTGCCGTTCTCAGCAGATTTAACTAAATTTCCCGCGTTTACGGATTACATAATTCCGAAGTGAGCACAAATCTGAAGCTCTACTTTAGAAATCAATAGATAGTGTAAACCTCAATATAACGTCATATAAGCATAGCAATATTATAATACTGGTACTAAACTGCGTACCTATCGAACTATATAATCATAATTAACCACCTTTATTCAGAAAATACTGTATAAAAACCTCTGAAATCTGCAAGGTCCTTACTTTCAGGATCCAAATTCCGACCAATCAGCTCACAAAGCTTTGCTATGATACCCGGCAGCCGAAAACCACGTTCATTTCCGTCAATCGTAGTAAAAATAGCATTCCCGCGAGAGACGACAGAATAGTTTATCCCAATTTTGGACGGGCATCGATGGTCGAAGTATTTGTGTTCTGATTTACTCGTAAATAATATATACAACAAAAAGGACATTCCGGTTGTGTAGTAATCTATACACCCTGTGAAACTGTTGTTTAACTTTGTTTATTCGTTTGACATATGTCTTGTAAAATAACTCACAAAAATTGAAATCTAGGATATTTGACCAGGCAGAAGATTCATGTGTTCATGGATAATGCATAAGTTGGTCGCCGCTGAAGTTTTAGCGCGCAGTTAAAATTCTGGCGGCCGCGGCGCCTGGTCGATTTCACTCGCCGCCCAAAACACGCCCAGTGGCCGGGCGGGTGTCGCCCGGGTACCGACCTAATCGAGCGGTCGCCGTCGAGCGATTTAGGTCAAAAATCGAAGCCGCTAAATCAAAGGCTGCCGAGCGGTCACCACACGGTCACCACCCTGTTGCCAAACGGTTGACGCTGGGAGATCGGTCGGTCACTGGGTGGGTGAATTCAAAATTGGTCGGCATCCGGATGGTGCCTGCTCGGCGCATGCCCAGATATCGCTAAGGCACTCCTCAGCGTGCTCCACAAGAGACAACAGCTAGATTTTTGTACAAAGTTTTGTAAAAGGTCACAAATATCTTTTATAGTTTTCATTAAATAAAAAAGCCAAAAGCACAGGAAAAAAAAACCTATGGAGCAGGGGAAAAACAGCTGTATTGTTAATGGCCAGTGGGGCAACCAGATAGATATAACCAGGTTGCCTGTGAAAAATATTCCCGGAGGAGCCCAGTGGTCCTCCGCCAGTACGCCTTTATATCTGCAGGGTCCTACCGATCACCGCCGAGGCGGGCCACCGCCGATTTCTAATAAATCGTAATTGTAAATTATTCATCTATTTTCTTATTCATAGCTCAAGACGACAAGGATCTAAGCCCGATACACGGTCTACCCCGAATCCTCCCCGGGCTACAAAGATGGATCCTCCTCCTAATTATAACAACCCAGCGATGTATAGTGAAGTAATCGAAGTGACTGGAAGGCGTTAAATGTGCTGGAATCAATAGAACGAAAAAAGTTACAATGATGAATAATTACAGGTGGATGTAGGGACTAATCAAGTATTGTGGTATCCTGAAGATTATTTCATCGACTGTAGTGGTGTCGATGTTGTGATTTATGTATGTTATTATAAGACTAGGTTAAACTCCTTTTGCACTGTATTGTTGAGGGGATGGGGATTTTTATATAGACCCAGATGGTCATCCGATGGTTATCGGATAGCATTCGGACAGTTATTTGGTAGCTCTCGGCAATCATCAGCTACTTGATGTCTTCTTGATAATTTCCTTCCCAGTAATCAGCAAGACATTGGCTAGCCGATGGCCACTTGATATAAGAATTCCTTTAGTAAACTCAGTTTTTGAAACAGCTTCTCACTCAACCATCAGGAAGACATCAGCTAGCGGATGTCTTCCTGATGGCTAAGTAGTAGCTATCAGGATGACATCAGCAAACTTAGTTTTTACAAAACAGTTATCAGGAAGCCATCAGGTATTTTTTCAGTTATACAATTGGGGGGATATTAAGTTCTACAAATGGAAATGGATAAATTCCTAAAGCTGAAGTTATAGTCGTGTAATTCTCTACAGTTCTGGACTAAATTACCTTCTTTGGAGTTATAAGAAGTTTGGAACTTAAATCATTTGTGTTAAGTACAGTAAGTGATCAAAATTGTCTTAATGTATTTTCATTTTACATCATAAAATGTAAAATCAAAGGTTGACGCAAGATCATGCACAAGTGCATAATCATTCATTGTAGTCTCATGCCTTGCGTTTTGTGCAGCTGCAGTCATACCAGTGCAGTGTTTCATGGACTTATGTATTGGAGTTGGTGTGTATGTGTGGCTTCATAATGCAGGTTTATAAGGTGTTACTTAGATTCAGTAAAAGAAAACTGGGGAATATGATTAATTTGCCCTTTTTAAAAACAGAATGAGTGACGATATGACGTCATTCAAATTCTGCCGAAAATATTACAGATATGGGCAATTCCAGCGTTATAAACATTCAGCAATATTTTGGGCAACTTTAAGGGCTTATCAATCATCAATCTGAACCTATTTGTGCAACAAACCACCCTGAAGTGCAACAGTTTGAATTTGAATTAGTTTTTATTTATCATTTGGTAGCTACCCATAGCAAAAAAAAAAAAACCCTGTGCACTGCAGATGGCTATTGGGTGGTCATCCGAGAGCTATCGGATACCTATGCCATCTGATAACTATCGGATGGCAATTTCACATGCAAATTAGATACTATCCGCAAGCCATTTGCTAGCTAATGGCCTGCTGATGGGTACATTTTCCAACGGCTTGGTGTGTACTGCAGATAACTATCTGCTAGCCATCCGATGGCTATCGGATTATTCCATGGCTATCGGATTATTCCATCTGATAACTATCGGATGGCAATTTCACACGCAAATTAGATACCATTGGCAAGCCATCCGCTGGCACAATAGGTGTACAGACGTGTAACGGCAAATGTTATGCGTGATATACATGTATAACTATCAAATGATAAGTAAAACCTAATTCAAAATCAAATTGTTACACTAAAACTGGTGGACATAAGGAGTGACGCACGCGGTGCGCACACGCGTGGATTATCTATAACGTGTAATTTCTGTCATCAAATTCGTGCTACCGATGCGATCTGTTGAAATATCTCATATTTCTCGTTGAGGGTACGAAACGGGGCGAAGTGATTTGAAAAGTAGACAAAATTGCCTATGGTTTCATGTAAAAATCATTTCCAGATAGTGTTCTTTTTCACTGCTTTTTGGTGATCCGCGTAACCGCGGATCACCATAGATTTCGTCAGAATTTTTTTCTTTTTCTTTATTTATTTATTATTCGTGTTTTCTTCTGGTCATCTTGTGCATCAGATATCTCAAGAACACAAATCGTCAATCATCTTGTAACTTGGCATAGTATGTCCCATGTCAATACTACAGAATGTCCTCCTGACAATGTCCGTGACGTCATCATGACGTCATATAGCCAAAAAGCTAGTCCAGACCTACATTGCAATATCTCAAGCCGGGCAGTCGAATAAAACAACGAAATTTGGCAGAACTTAAGTTAGGTCAAGGGTCAACTTTGTGACCTAATCACGTGCGCGCGCGCGTCATGATGGCTAGCACGGCGCGTCAAAAATTTTAAAATTTTTAAAAATGCTCCGCAAATGACTTCTTATTAAACAGTAGCATACGTTCAGGTCATTTGGAGCATTTGATGCGGCGCCGTACGCGCGCGCGTTTTTTTTCGCGCGCGCCACGACCTAGTTCTGACCGAATATTCGTCGTTTTTTCGATGAATTTAGATTTCTCACTGAATTCTCCGGCGCCCATCAATTAGAACCTTTTCCTGACGCACAGGACCCCACATAATGATCCGCGTACAATGGGTGCGCAAAAAAGCACATAAATGCCGCGTCCCAGCAATTGCGCGCGTAGTGAATAAATGGGCATCTTTTTTCAATACACTCATCACTCCTCCAGAATTAACGGTGAACCCTCACCTTTTAATTGCTATTCTGATCAGAGTATGTGCGTAGATAGCGATTTCAGGTAATCCTTTCCATACAAATTGTTGTGACGGTCATCGAGGACGGCACTAAAAAAAATCGTATTTCGGACATATCTCAATGACTGGAGTCGAGTAACATTCACCAAAATTTGGTTACATCAGTAACTTCAAGGTCAAAGTCAATCATGCTGATTACATGCATATGCGTGCGGGCGCAAACGAATCGCGTACCGCGTACCGTTTAAAGTATTAAGATCTTAAATCAGTCATTTTTCTCGAGGAATAAACCATGACCCCTACCTGGTACGTGCTCCAACTCTGACCCGCCTATTGCATCCGATAGATAAGAGTTCAGTTACTACTTTCATGTAGCAATACTTGTGAACCTCACATCTGTGACGTCACAACATAAATCCGTATTTTGCGCAATTATGTCATGAATGGGTGGAGTTACACCGATAACAAAACTTCCCGTACAGCAGTAACTTGCAAGGTCCAAAGTCATCACTGGTGCTAATCACCAAGCCGTCCCGCGTACGCAACGAACGCGCGTACTGCGCCACTCCGCCGAGCTGATCAACGGCTCCCGGGGCCAAGACCCAAGGATGGTAGTGTGCACCCTCGCCGACAAGGCCGGTCGAATTTTCAACTAATGTTTAATAGACAATTTCAGGTGATAGGGACATATTTTATCATGCAATGATAATACTCATATACATTGTCCAAAATTTTCTTAAATTTACGTTAAGGCTCGAGGCGGCTTACGCGGATCACCCATTCGCTTAAGTGACGAATTTAAAATCTAGTTCAGTTTGAATTTCGTTACGGGTCATTTTCCACTTTCCCAAAAAGTCTATGGACAGAGGAAGAAATGCAAAGATCAACGGTACTGCACAGCTTGGTATCAACATCTATACAAATCTGAACGATACTCGTATCATATCAACAACGGGGCGAAGGTGTTTTGGCCAGCTTAGGACTTCAATCTACATGCGCTATATAAGACGTCATTGTGATCCGCGTAAAACCGGATCACAATAGATTCGTCAGAATCTTCTTCTTCTATTTTCCTTTTTTTGTGATCCGCGTAACCCGCGATCACCATAGATTTCGTCAGAATTTTTTTTTTCTTTTTATTATTCGTGTTTCTTTCTGGTCATTCTTGTGCATCAGATATCTGAAGAAACATCGTCATATATCTTGTAACTTGCCATATGTATAGTCCCATGTCAATACCTACAGAATGTCCTCCTGACAATGTCGTGACGTCATCAATGACGTCATAGCCAAAGCTAGTCCTAGCCTACATTTGCAATATCTCAAGCCGGCAGTCGAATAAAACAACGAAATTTGGCAGAACTTAGTTTAGGTCAAGGGTCAACTTTTGGACTTAATCACGTGCGCGCGCGCGTCATGATGGGCTAGCACGGGCGCGTCAAAAATTTTAAAATTTTTAAAAAGCTCCAATGACTTCTTATTAACAGTAGCATACGTTTCAGGTCATTTGAGCATTTGTGCGCGCGCGTACGCGCGCGTTTTTTTCTCGCGCGCACCCCTATTCACCGAATATCGTCGTTTTTTCGATGAATTAGATTTCTGACTGAATTCTCGCATCAATTTAGAACCTTTTCCGACGCACCTAGGACGCCACAGAAATATCACTAATTAAGTCCGGAAAACGTAAATGCGCGCGCATTGCGCGCGCGAGTGATAATGCCATGTTTTAAATCCCTCATAAGCTCTCCCAGAATTAACGAGGTGAACTCCCTATACCTTTTATTGCATATTCTGAACAGTATATGCGTAGATCAACATTTCAGGTTATCCTTTCCATGACAAATTGTTTGTGACGTCATTTATGACGGCACAAAGAAAAATACTGTAATTTCGGACATATCTCAGTGACTGGAGATCGAGCAACATCAACCAAATTTGTACACAGTAACTCAGTCAAAGGTCATACATCGTGCCTTATTATAATGCTGCGGCGTCCAACGACGGAACGCGTACGCGTACGTTTAAGTATTAAGTCATTAAATGCAGTCATTTCTCTCTGAGAATAACACCATACCCCTAACCTGGTATTCTCATTCTGATAGCCGATTTGGATCCGTGATAAGATTCAGTTACTACTTTGCATGTAAATACTTGTGACGTTCATCTGTGACGTCACAATAAAAATTCGTATTTTGCCATAATATCATGAATGGGGTGGATTAAGCATAAGCAAAACTTGGTAGCACAGTAACTGCAGGTCCAAAGTCATCACTGGGGCTAATCACAACCCTCCGCCGCGTCGCAACGAAACGCCGTACAACCCGCCGTCGAATTCAAACTAATGTTTAATGAGACAATTTCGAGCGTGATGAGGGACATATTTTAGTCATGCAATGATAATTCATATACATTGTCATATTTTCTTTTCAATAAGGCTCGGAGCGGTTACGCGATCAAACCAATTCGTCTTAGTGACGAAGTTTAAAAATCTAGTTTCATGTTTCTTTCTGGTCATGTTCTTGTGTTCACAGATATCTCATTAACCGCCATCATCAATCATCTTGTAACCAAGCTAGTATGTCACGTGTGCAACACCGTCAAACACAAAATTTTGTCAGTGTTTGTCACTTGCCCGTGACGTCATCTATTACGTCATTAGTAAAAACTAGAGTTAAACAACTATATTTCAATATCTCGAGCCCGCGCGGCCGAATAAAACAAGCCAAACTTGGCAAGGGATCAAGTTCAGGTCATGGGTCATCTTTTGGTCCAAACCACGTAGCAGCGCCGCGTCTTCACATCGTGTCAAGGGCGCGTCAAAATAAAAAGCTTCCAAATGAACTTCTTATTAACAGGTACTATATGTTTCAAGGTCATTTGGAGCATTTTAGTGCGCGCGCCGTACCGCGCGTTTTTTCGGCAGCGCCGACCCATTCCCGACCAAAAAACGTATTTGTTCCGGAGTGGATGTTAGATGGTCTGACTGAAGTTCTACATCGTTTGAAACCTTTTCCGACGCGACCAAGGACGCAAAATATGCTTAATGCCCCAAAAAATAAATGCTGCGCGCGCATTGCGCGCGTAGTAAAGATGGGCCATTTTAAAATCGGCTGATACTCTCATATAATTAACGGTGACCCCTACTTTTTATCGCTTATTCTGAATAACCTATTGATGTGTAGATAAGTTTCATATATCACTTTCCAATGACCAATTCTTCTGACGTCATCTTATGACGTACAAAGTATAATCGTGTTTCGCAATATCTCATGAGCTTGATAGAGGTGATAACATAAGACTGGTAGCACAGTAACTTCAAGTCAAAGGCATCACTGGTCGCTCATCATATGCGTGCGGGAGTCACGACCAACCGCTACCGGCACGGTCCGAATATAGTAATTTTTGACTGAGAATTAAGGTGAAGAAGGGACAGCTCCGAACAAGTTATGATACGCCAATAATAGACTGTCACAATTCTTAAGGTCTACTGATCGGGGAGGCGTAATAACGCGGATCACCAATTCGTCCAGTGACGAATTAAACATCTAGTTGCTATTGGTTCTTTAACTGTCCGCTGCTTTTCTATGAGAAAATACATTGATCAATCGAAAAATTGTCTCAAAAGCGAAAACCCTAAGTAATGTCGTAATGGGCGATAACTATTATCGCAAGAGGAGACTATTTGCATATCGTCATCCTGTTCCGCGCGATGAAAGCCATTTATGTAAACACAAAGAAGCATCCGTGCTTTATTGCGAATGGATTGAAGAAAGAACCATCCTACATGTGTATCGTATGTTTACGAACTAATTATATGACCAATCT
>JZLH01S0412806.1:0-11019 GCA_001188425.1 Eucidaris tribuloides | reverse complement strand
CCTGTTTCATAAAGCTGTTCGTAAGTTACGCATGACTTTACGAACAACTGGTAATCAGTTCTTGTAATAAATGATTAAGAATGTGATTAGTGTTTCACCCAAGAACATGTTCCAGTCGTTCGTAAAGTCATTCGTAGCTTTACAAACGACTTGGTGAAACACCCCCCTGGGGCCTGTTTCATAAAGCTGTTCGTAAGTTACGCATGACTTTACGAACTGGTGATCAGTTCTTGTAATAAATGATTAAGAATGTGATTAGTGTAGCACCCAAGAACATGTTCCAGTCGTTCGTAAAGTCATTCGTAGCTTTACGAATGACTTGGTGAAACACCCCCTGGGGCCTGTTTCATAAAGCTGTTCGTAAGTTACGCATATGACTTTACGAATGACTCGAAATATGGCAAGCCAAATGTGATTCTCAAACAGTTGAAATCACATCTGCTAATGTTGAAATATGCAACCATAGATTAACAATTTTACTCTTAACAACCATTTAACAAACATTTCAAAGCAAACTTTATTTTGGGACAAAATTTAATTGACTTTCATCATAATGACGTGAAATGGTATTGGCAATTTACTTGGTACTTCATATTCGATCCGTTCGTAAAGTCGTGCGTAACTGCTTTGTGAAACATGCCCCTGAAACCAAATAGGTCCTGTGACAATTTTTTCTTATTTGTATGTCAAAAGGAAGAAACTACTCCGTATAACAAAATGACACATAATTTCAATCTTCAACACAATAATGTATAGGCCTAACGGAAACAAGTTACAATAATCATTATCGGTACGTGACAAAGTGGCATCTAAGAACGACTACTGGGACACTAGACTTGCTTATTTAAATGCTTGCATGCAGACTGTGGGATGTTCACTCTTTCCCTAATTCTGCGCGATGGTTGAACACATCAATGATATTAAGTGCCCTTCCGTATCAAACACCCCCTTTTGCTATAGAGGGTTGTTTTATTTTTGTCGATAAACCCTATCAAACCCCCCCCCCGCCCGAAGCATTTTATGCCGAAATCACTCCCCTTTTAGCCGTGGAAACATTAGCCGTAGGACATGATTCTAGCTTGAATTTTTTGGAACAAAATTGGACCTGGGATTTGGAATTTTTTCGTCACTACCCCTGTTTTCTAGTTTTTTAATGGGGGGGGGGGCGGTAGAAGATATCACAAAATAGACGGTTCGACTTGAATAGTCGTGGATTTGGTGGCATAACCAAGGACCGTGTCCTGTAGGCCTATATATTAATGTTAAATAAAGGCCCTGTCTCATATTAGCGTTTAGAGTCAACGTGTGCCCAGCGTATATGTATTTCGTCGCGAAATTTTGGCAAAGTCCAAATACGTTCAAACACGCTCAAGCACGCTCGAATTCCAGGTCAAAAAGGTGTGAAAACTAATGACCAACGAATTAGGAACGAATGGCAATCGCATATCTTGCGTCACAAGTTACGAGTGATAGCGTGTGTGCAGCGTGAAAGGATGAAGGAGCCACTGTATGAGGCTGTGACGTCAAAAAAAGAAAAACTATCACTGTGCGTTAGCTATACTGTACTTACACGTTACTCTAACGGTAGACTAGCAGCAATAACGTCAGACGGGCGCCCGGCGAAAGTCGATGGAAGTTGATCAGTACGTTGTCGCACGCTCAAAATTTTGAACACGTCCAAAATCAAACGTCGGTCAGCAGTGTTCTTCAGCGAACCTCGGCGACCTTTGGACGAACAGCTTAGTAATACAACGTATGTCTATCGTGTTACCAACGACTGGCAACGTGCGCGAACGTGCACCCAAATTTCCGAACACGTTAGATACACGTTGACTCTACACGCTGATGTGTGACAGTTCCTTTATCTTTTGACGCTATGTGTGCGTTGAGCATTCGTTTTGGCAACGGATGGGGTGGACGTGTTTTGAACGAACGGTGGCCGATTAAGAACGAACAACCTACGTGTGGAACGTTCAAATGGCGAATACTCAACGAATACATAGCGCACTGGTAAACGCGTTACCGCAAGCTCAAAATTTTGAACGTGCCCGAAATAAGAAATTGGCACCAACGTGGCCGACGACCCCTAGGCGCACATCTGACGAATACAACGTATGTCAAACGTTATTACTAACGACTGAAAACGTACGCGAAATTTTCAAACACGTTAGGCACACGTTGGCTTCAAACGCTAATGTGTGACAGGGCCTTTAAAAAGGAGATCCATTAAGAACTGAACATGAATAGTGCAATATCGAATGGAATAGACATGAAGAAAAGACAGACATGTAATATACCTTCAACCGGTGAATGATGATATAAATCCATGCCTTCCTTGCATTTTTGAACAGTAGATACCTTGTCTGCATCCAGATTGGCGCATAACTTCAACATATATCGCGTGGCGTCCTTCTCCGAATGAGCCCCGCCCACTCCAAGAGATGCTGTCATGCCAAGTATCTGGAAATGGATGTGCAATGTATTTAATACTTTCAATTTTAAGCCCCGAATAGGCAATAGAATGAGCTATGGTAATGTGGAGGCTATTGGTGCAGGTAGGCGACTACTGTAATTCTTTCCGCAGACACCTTACAATGACTAAAATGGCCTCGATTATTTCAAAATAAAACTATCAAACATACAATCATTCATCCATATCATAGTGATAATGCGTATACACAAACTAACAACTATGATAACTTGGTTAAGGCAAATTACGTTGAATCAATGGTTTTGTTTTCCTCAACACTGTTAAAACGTTCTAGAAAAAAAATATTTTTTGACTAATTATAGACACTGAACATGATAATCCTGTGATGTCTTGATAGATTTTGCATTTAAAGAAGCTATGACCCAATCCATACTGCTTTACGAAAATTCGTTTCCAGGGCGGAAACGCATCTTTCATGATATAGTGTGTACATGCATAACATGCAATACCATTATTGAGGTTTTATATCCCTCATTGTAAGTTTCTTGAATTCTGGTTGGTCAAAAGTATGTCACATGATGAAAAATAAACACACTATTTTGTGAGTCTGGGAGACAATCGTTCTGAAAGTACTATAGTAGTCGGAGAGTACAATAGTAAAGTTATTGTACTCTCGACGGCGGGATCGCGATTTGAGCTTAATTCAAAAGCCGAATGAATCGTGTGTATAAACACATGTACCGTACGCTATTTTTTTCCGTGCGTGTGAAAGATATTATAGCGTGCTACGCCCGTATGGAAGTTTGGCAAAGTTTAAGATTGACACTGGGTTAAATTCGTCAAATTTGAGTTAGGATTATAGTTAAAATAAGAATGAGGATTAAATTAGTGTTTTATAGGTTTATGAAATTGGTACTCGTCTAACTAGAGTATACGTTAATGGAATTGCATCCCTATCCGTACCGCAAGTAAAAATATCGCGCACCTGTATGCCTTGCGACACACACTTACTCGTAGGGGGTTACCGTAAGTAGGCCCTACATTTCATTTTCCTTTTTTTCTTTGTGTAATTTTCCTGTTAATTCGATGACGGATATAAAACAAATATATCCTATCCTGAGAGTCTCTGTTTGAAACTATGACGCCCTCGGTTACGTTGACTGTTAACTATTTATAGTATAGTCCACGTAACCTCGGGCTCGTCATAGTTTCAACCAGAGACTCTCGTATCAGTATATATTTGTACATTATGCCATGTTTGTCATTAGGTGATATTACCATGTTTGTGATTAAGTGATATGCCATGTTTGTCATTGAGTGATAGAACTCGAGATACGCGTTCTTTGGGCACCAAGGAAAACGTGAAGAATCTGGAAGGTCCCGAAAACAAAAAATATAGTTTACTTATTTCATTTGAATCCACTGCAATACATTTCTTTTCTTTTCTTTTCTGAAGCAGATTATATCTTTTTAAGTACTTTAACTTAAGAGCAGTATCAGAAACCATGTTTTCCTTACCTGTGGAAGTTCGTTATCTTTCTTTCTTTCCTTTCTGTGTTGGTACATTTTCATAATTGCGTTGTATGGACTGTTTTTCTGTTAAAGAAATGTATGAATATTCTTAATCCTTCAATAGCCTAAATTTAATACATATTTATACCAGCCTAAATGGAAACAAGTGAGAATTTCAGAGGTACAGGTATAGAGAAAAATGTCAGAAATAAAACTGTCGGTGTAAAACCAAAAAGTAAACTGCCAGAGGAACTTTACTGTAAAAACTGACTTTGTAAACATGTTCAGATGGTGTGTCAAATTACTAAACATTGGTGTGAAGTGTCCATAATCTAAACATATATTTCCTAAGCACATCTTACTAAACGCCAATCTTTAAAGGCTAAACACGCTTTTTACAGTGCATGCCAGAGATAAAATGCCAAGATATTCAAATTTCACTGGGAGGAAAAAAAATCGGAAATAACAATATTAGTGGTAAGAATGTCAGAGTTAAAAACGTCACAGGTAAACATAGTTTACGTAGGAGGAAAAACAGTCAGAAAAAACAGACAGAAGAAAAATGTCAAAGTTTGCAATTTCAGAAATTGTCAGATGTAGGCCTATACAAGCCAGATGTAAAATTGTTGAAAGGTCGAAATGTCAGAGAAAGAAAATCTGAAATGTATAATCTGTCAGAGTCAAACGTGTAGAGATATGAAAATATTATGATGGCAAATTTTCAAAGGGAAAAATGTCCACAAGTGGAAAAGTCTGACAAAAGCGAGATAAAAATGCCAACAAATGCAAGAAAAAGTTAAAATGCTTGTTTATTGTACCTCTTACAGTTTAACCATTTTCGGGATATGTTGACATTTTTTGTCTGACATTTTCTCTTTTCAACATTTTCCCCTGCACCTCCTTACACTTTTGCCTGATTCAATTAGTCCCCTATTAGAACAATAGTACGGTGTGGGCCCGTGGGGACTATATCGCGTTTATGCCATTTTTTTATTTATTTATTTATTTTTTTTTTTTTGGGGGGGGGGCTGTATACATGAATGAATGAATGAATGAAACTGATATGAATGAAAGAGTTTATGTACCAAAAAAAAACAAACAAGATCCAAAAATAATAATATAACAGAGATGAGTTTTTTACAGTTTGTTTTGGCTAAGGAATCTACGAAATAGCAAGGCTTCTGCTAGTGAGATGCTAGATTCTCATTTTGTTAGATATTTACCAATATGAAACACACTTGCCAAATATTTAGCATTGCCGTATAGCATGAGAACAATACAAACTAAAACTATCTATATCAAACATGAATAATTATATCTTACGTTAGGTGCTTTGTGTGAATAAACTGAATACATGTAAGTAAATTAAGGCTCATCAGTATAAACAATGATACGTTGGAATTACAAACTCATAAACAAAGACTAATGAAATATAACTTATATATGTTATATATCATATGATTCTGTGTTATGAAAGCTTTATTTTAAGCTCTCTGCGAATAAAGACTGGACACTGTTTAGCTGTTTTACATTCTCTGGAAGCATTATTTCCAGATTTTTGATCCATGAAAGAATTGAGGTTTTACCGTGTTCTGTCTTCACTCTAGGGCCAAAGTAAATTTTTGTACTTCATTTTTGTCTTGTACTGATAACAATTTCAAAAAATTATAATATTGTGCGAACTGATTGGCGGAGTCTTGTTATACATTGAGCTAAAATGAAATAATACGCACAGAAGTTTGTACAGGTTGTAATATGTCCAGAATACCTAATGATCGAAACAAAGGTGATGAGAGTATTCTGTAATTTGAACGTGATTGCTCTCACTGCCCATTTTTCTGTGTAATGTGTATCTTATCCAGTCCGGTGTTTACTGGGGGCACATCACCAGACTTCCAGCCCGCTATGAAATTTATGAGATTGAGATAACAGCAGTGATATAACAATAACAAGTACACTTTTTTGCACGAAAAAGTCTCAAACGATATATAATTCCTACCTTCTTACGAATTACGTTACTTACGTGATTAACATGTTCACTCCAATTTAAGTATTCATCTATATATATTCGACAAATAAAATATTATGTACTTCAGTTAACTTATGTCACTTTTAATTTTTACCTCACCTACCAACTTACTTTCTTCCTCTTTGGCTTTATTACAAGAAATTAGTTTTCTTTATGTTAAGAGTGATTTGTTGGCATCACACCATTCACTTATTGGTTTTTAAATTATCTGTTATTTCTGATAAATCAATTTGTTTTTGCCTGTGATAAACGAATGAAAAATATTTGACTCATCTGCAAACAAACCTAAAGTGTAAAGTAATCTGATGATTGGCGGCAATCATTGATATATATCAAAAATAATGTGGACCTAATACAGACCTTGAGGCACGCACAAACAATTGTTAAAGGAAGATGTGACTCTATTGTGATTGAACAAACATGAAGGCGATTATTTAGATAATCACGAAACGCAATCCAGTTGTATGCTTCTGATGCCATAGTTTATTAACTTCTTCAGTAAAATATCATGGTTTATTTGTGCAAAGCTTTGGCAAAATCTATAAAACGCCCTATTGGTTACTTCCCGCCTTCATCTTGATATTGATCAGTTGGTTAGCCAAACTAATCGTGCATAATTTTGTGCTGTGTTTTTCCCTAAAACTATACTGGTGTTTATATAACAAATCAAATTTATTTAGAAATTTCATCAAACGAGTATTTACTAGTTTTTCAAATACTTTACTTAAAACTGGCAAGACAGAAATTGGTCTATAATTGCCTGGATCAAGTTTATTGCCCTTCTTATAAACAGGACTCACCTTAGCTACCTTCATAGAATCAGGGAAGACACCTGATTGTAGAGACAAATTAAATATGTAGGCAAGTGGTTGTGATAGATAATGAGCACCATCTACTATCAGTTTTATAGGGATATTGTCATGTCCACAAGACTTTTTTGTATCACATTTCAGTAGTATAGTACCTTGCAATTGTGACATTCGTCGAACACGATCAGACCTATGTCTTCCAGCTGGACCTGACCCTTCTCCAAGGCATTCACCAAGATTTGGGCCGTCAAGACCACTACGTCATTTTCCTTCAAAATGGCGTCAAGGGGCATTCGTGCGGTAGGGGTTTCCCCGTGGTCACCGCACACCATGGTGACACGTTTCATGTACTTCCGGAACACCGTACTTTGTTGATAAACAAGCGGAACCTTTAATTCAAACAACAAGCCCAAATGGGTTTCATTTTAGCTTTAATGGATAAAGTGAAATTAAAAAAACCTTGAAAAGCTTGGTTGAAATTGTATCAATCTCGGATAAGTAGTAAGAACATAAAGAAATTTGAAGGTTTCGCAGTTTCATTAGCACGAATATAACGTACAAGGCATAAGCGCAATTAATGCAATGGTGTCACAGGTTTACAACTCTCTACTCGGGTATTCCGAACAAATCTTCTTGAAGTACAACGATTTTATAACGAAAAAAAACCCAAAATAAAATATTTCTACTTTGCCACATTTCTTTATGATTAGAGAAATGCAATGACTTATTTTAACCATAAGGAGGACACCGTTTGCTATCTTATCAATAATACAAAACTATTGAATGCATAGCATCAGTATCAATTTGCGATGAAATTTTGTAAAACACAAAAATCATCATAACTTGTTACGTTTTCGTCCAATTTGGATCAATCTTTTTCTATTATTTTGATTTCATTATACTTCTTTACCTATCATCTTTAAAATCATCGAGACTTGATTGTATTTCAATGTAAACTTCAGTAAAATTTTGTCAATAATAAGTCTTTATCACATGATTTTGCTGGTCTCTTCATTGATAAGCGAACTTGCAATTACGATCATTTATCGAATACTGCATCCAAATATTACCTGCTCTCATCCATCCTAGTAATAGTAAGTAAAGAAGTAAAGAAGCAATGATCTATAAGTAATGAATGAGTAAATAAATGTATAAACAAATAAATAAATCAATAAACTAACTAGAGCAGTTCGACTGCGCGCAGTCGATGGGTATGCCTCCGCAGTCAGCACTCCCATCCAATTGATGTAATTTGAAAAGCTTCAAGTTACCATGGTAGCAAGACCAATGAGATGAATAAGCCCATGTGACCTTTGACCAAGTTACAGTAAAATCCAATAAGCAGTTCTTAAATTATCGCGACAATGAGCTCAATTAGGACATAAGGCCTTGTGACCTTTGACCTCTGACCTTTCAACTCCAAAATCGAATCAGTGAATTGGTGCCTCATAATACATACTTCACCCAAGTAACATGAAAATCCGACTGGCCATTCTCAAGTTATCGTGGTAACGAATCCAAATCAGACATATTTTAGGTCCGGTGACCTTTGACCTTTCAGGTCCAAAATATAATCAGTTCATTGGTGCCTCATAATACATACTTCAACCAAGTTACAAGAAAATCCGATCAGCCGTTCTCAAGTTATCGCGGTAACGAGCCCAAATCAGACATATTTTAGGCCGGGTGACCTTTAACCTTTGACTTTTCAGCTCCAAAATCTAATCAGTTCATTGGTGCCTCATAGTTCATACTTGGTCTTAGTTACATCAAAATCCGATCAGGGGTTCTTAATTTATTGCGGTAACGAGAACCGGTAACGGACGGACGCACGGACGGACAACCCGAAAACATAATGCCTCCGGCAACTTCGTTGCGGAGGCATAAAAAATGATTAAGTCCATCATACCTGATTAACTACAAAGAGTATCTTTGTTTTTTCGTCGGAGGCTGCCAAGACCTTTTGGGCAACAGCAACGGCAACCACCGTCTTGCCCGAACCAGTCGGAGCCACAACAACCGTGTTAAGCCCTTGGAGGGCGGGCTCCGCTAGCTCTGCCTGATAATCTCGCAGTTCAAGTTGTTCGGGCGGTCGGTTTCTATCTTGACCTGGGATGGTAAAAAAATAACTGGAAAATTATTTTGTAATGTACACAATTAGACGAGTGTCAAGTCATCATAAAGTGGAAGCGTGGACGCATAGTATTGAAAGTAATTATTACCCAGAGATACTGATGCAAGGAGTAGTCTGTAAGAATAAAATAACGAAATACCTATTTGTTTTCAAACTGAATTCAGATTTTCAAATGTAAAACACAAGTTCACTGCCTGGCCTCATTGGTAATGATATACGATCTTTCACATTTGATGTTAATCCTTTGTACCACAATATAACTAGTTCATCTAACGTGCTAGATATTTTACCCAAATTTCAAGAAAATGCATCATTTTTTTTTCAAGCTATTGTGGTATAAAAGTGTCACGTACATACATGTAGTATAGGCCTTTTGTCTGTCATCATATTAAGACATAAAAAAGCAGGTCAGCAGACATTTGCTGCGGTGATAATACTTCAGAAGTCAAAGACTTGGGGCAAAGGTTGCCATTAGGTTTCCAGTTCAAAACAGGTTTAGGTTTAGGGTTAGGTGTGGAATTAGGGTTAGGGTTATGGTCGGGTTGGGATTAGGATTAGGGTTAGGGTTAGGGTAGAGGTTGTGTATAAACCAATCGTCGAAACAATTGTGGCTGGAACAAATGTCGTGGAACCAGATCAAAATGAAATTAAGCTGTCTCTTCCACTTACTGGACGGGAAGTCTCCGCCTGCGGCTCCTTGCATCGGGCCCTGCATGACCCATTCCTTAACGGCATCTTGGGTAGAGAGAAAGGAAAAATGACGTATGATGAATAACTTCATTGGCAGGCGTATATATACACACATACACACACAAAGTAACTACCCCCTTTTTCAAAAAAACGTAACATTTTAGCGAAATAAGTTTTAGCAAAATAATTTGGCAGGAGTATTTCTACATTTATTGACTAACATCTGTGTGAAAATGTGAATGATCCGTCAAGCCATGCATGAGTCAGCATGCATTGAAGGCAAAATTGTCACTTTTCAAAAGTCACAGGAGTCATCTCTTATGCCAAAATAATGGTGAATTATGGCACTTTTTGCTTTGTTCATAAAGTGTGCTCACTCAACCATGAAATTGTTACAACCTCTTATGTTCGTACAACATGGAAAGATACATTTTGCTGAAAAATACCGGATTTCATTTTTTTTCAATAAACAATTTTTACAATTTACAATTTTACAATTTTCAAATTGAGAAATATGGAAATTGTTTAATTGAGGTTATTGAAGCGTAAAACATGCGAAAAGTGCCATGGGAGGTGTATGTTTTTAACAACCTCTTTAACTGGTTCAAGGAATTAGCAGACTTAATATTGATTGGAAATTTCTTCCATTCCTGAGCTGCAGTCACAGTAAATATACGATCACCTGCTCTGGTACGAGACGAAATGGATTTGTACCAGACCGAAGATTTGATCTCAATGGACAATGTCATTTAAAACAATCCTTGATATGTGTTGGTCCTTGACCATGAAATGACTTGTATACAAACAGACAAAGAGAAGAATTTTTTAATACAATCCTTTCCTATATAGGCTAGTCAAAATAGACCTTGTACCCACCACAAATTGCAAAAGAATTGATTTTGCTGCAGTTCAATTTAGTAAGGTCCACTAAGCACCATACTAAAAATCCCCCAAAATCCAAGCATGGGAAAGTAATCTAATTTGCATAATATGCAAATTAGCTTTTCTTGTACAATAACATTCAGATTTTTACCCAATTTTGCACCTAAATTTGCAGATTAAAAGAAATAGACTGTGAAAATACATGCTCTTAGAGACAGGGAACACGACAAGCTTATTTCTAGATAAATACATATGATTTTATTAGCATGGTATGCAAATTAACTGCCGCCATTACACAAAATTCTAATTTTCACTATGCCATTGCAATTAGGTACCCTATGGAAACAATCCAGAGTCTAAAGCCAGGTTTTCCTGGTCAGTGAACAAGCGGATGTTTTGCAGGTACAGTCAGTCGATATTTGCATAATATGCAAAATTGTTTCGGTATTTTCGATAAAAGTCTAAAATTTTCACATTTTTATGCATGTGGATAAACAAAATCAGTTGGCAGTGCTTGATGACCCTAGTTCAG
>JZLH01S0412784.1:41090-52272 GCA_001188425.1 Eucidaris tribuloides | reverse complement strand
AGGTTGACTCATATTTTGGTCAACCTTGACCCGCAATTTGGTTGAAACTAACCCTTTTCCGAGTGTGCCCCCAACGGATTCCTTTTCCGAGTCAGTCTGACCCGGGATTTATAAGAGCCTAGGACAATATTTTCCCTAGAACAACTGACCAGTTTTATAGCGAGATGAATGTTTAATAATTGTTGTCCAGCGGAGGTATAAATGTTCGTACTAGGGTCCATGGTTGTCCGAAAGGAGATAATGTCGACCGGGGTCATTGGGGCGGGGGTGTGGTAATCCAGAAGGCAGTTTGCCACACTCATGCTCATAATTATGGAATATTTTAGAAACACTTTGAAAGTTGCCATTTTTTTCGAACGGTACATCTGAGATTAATATTTGCTCACTCCAGGTAAAACAATTATAATCTAAGAATTTCAGGAATGCTGAGCATTTTGCAGCGTCCGACTCGACACTAAAACCTGTGTTTATTGTTGTTGTTGTTGAGTCACGTGGTGGTTACGCGCGTTATTAGACTTGTAACAGATAATTCTGATGTTAATTTAATGATAAGTGACATTAGATACAAATTTATCAGTTTGGGGGGTGTTTTTTTTATTACTTTAATTTAATACTTTTTTCATGATTTTTGTGGATTACCAAAAATAAATACGTAGGCCTAATTGTTATTGCGCTCAAACGTATTTTAGTTTTTAATTTAGTCATGTCAGGAAATCTAAAAATTGCTTCACATACTGCGTTTTTGTGAAATAAACACTAGTCTTGTCTTGAAATTTTTGGACGATATAGGAGAAACAAACAAAACAACAAAATATTCCATAATTATGAGCTTGAGTGTAGAACCACATTTTACACTTGTTGGTGTTGGTGTTGGTGGTGGTAGTGATTTTAAATGGTGGATATCAATCCCAATGAGATTGTTTGCGCCACTTATTTCATTGTCCGATCTTTGAAATAAAAATTATCATCATCCTCATCATCATCATCATCATCATCATCATCATCATCATCATCATCATCATCATCATCATCATCATCATCATCATCATCATCATCAGGCTGTATTCAACCATTGTTGCATGGACGAAACTTTCCTCAATCAATTTCTATTCACTTTTTGTATATTATTACTTAATCTATCCATTTAGTCCTTTGCCTATACCTCTTTTTTCTCTCGCCGATTTGGGGTTGCCAATCTATGAGTTTTTGTCCATCTGTTGTCTTGTGTTCTATATTGGTGCCCTGCCCATTTTCAATTAATTTCTTTGATTTTTTCTATGATAATATTTGACTTCTGTTTTCTGTCGTATGTCCGTGTGTTTCACTATATAGTGGCAGGGCGAGTATACTTCTTTCCATAAATCTCTGTATGTTCTCCACTTCTGTTCCATTTCTTTAGTTTTAGACCAGGTTTCTCCTCCATGTTGTTAATATGCACTACTCGAGTATCCCTCTTCGTATTGAAAAGGGTATTTACCTGTCTTAATAATTACGTGTACGTGTACAACTTAACATTGTGGAGCTTCCATTTAAAAACTTGTCAAGATTTGAGCTACATTGCTAAGATAGACACACAAACATCCTAGAATACAGAACTTTGGAAAGTTATGCTACCACTGGCTATATGTGTATGGACAAACATCGATGTTACTTATTATTATGGTGGAGTACAAAGAAGTCTGGATTTATAGCACAGTAGTTTATGGGAGGAAATGGACAAGGTAAATCCAGTCAAACTGAGCATACTCGCAGATTTTTCACTCTTTCACAGTGGCGTAGCCAAGGGGGGGGGGTCGATGGGGGCGGTCGCCCCCCTAAGATTTGGCAAAAAAAAAAACTTGATATGAAGCTGCCACCTTCATTTCCTTTTTATATCTTACTGTTGAAATATATCAGCAATATACATCAGGCCCGCTATTATAATATATATAGTTTTCACGAAGCGTGGTAAGAAACATGTCAAAATTTTCGGCGCGATCTCCGCGCGCCAAATCGCATCCTATAGGTTATCAAATTTTTCATGCAGATCGCCGACGCAAATTAAATTACTTAAGAAAAGAAGAATGAAGAAGAAGAAGAAGAAGAAGAAGAAAAGAGAATAGAAGAAGAAGAAGAAGAAAGAAGAAGAAGAAGATAGAATGAGAACAAGAAGAAGAAAGAAAAGAAGAAAGAAGAAACCATTAAGGACAAAATTGCATAGTCATCTAAGCGCTTTTTAGAACAGAGATTAGGCCATATCCAAGAAGGATTTTTGTGTAAGGGTTAATCTTTTGCAGTGCCTTCACAGTACAGTGTTTAAACATGGAGAAACAGCCATAATAATAAGTAATTTTTGTAAGTGTTGTTTTGGGGAATGCACTGTTTGCCTTCAAATGTTGAAATAGCAGTCGGAATACAAAACACTTGAAAATTTCCGGCGCTGCCGCGCAAATTGCAACATACAAATTTTTCAAAAAAGATATTGTGTGTGATTAGTAGTGTTTTTGAGTATTACGTTTCAAGAATTGTTCAGATTAATTAATTCAGATTAATTATTCAAATCAATTGTCACTAAAGAAGCAAAATATGTAGATTTTTAAGGTGAAATTGCAATTTTTCCTTTCCTCGGAGGGGAAAACCAAGTGTGTGTTTTTTCTGTGTTAGCATGGCGAATTTTTATGTACAATTATGTGGTTTGGTTGTAAAAATGCGATTTTTTGTTTGGCTCGCTCGCTACGCTCGCTCGCATATTAGGCTTTATATTTTTCCGTCACGGGGCCATCATCAGCACAATCTACTTGGGGACTTAACTTGCCACAAACACCATAAGTGATTGTATTGTTCTGTATTAAATAGAAAAAAAAACATGTGACTAAAAAGAAGTGAATTTTGCACTAAATGACGTCAAATAGTTATGATAAACTAGAAAGGATAGTATTTTACCGTAGAGCTTCCACAGTACAGTCAGGATCCCGCCCGCAAGGGACCTTTGCGCAATTGCGCCTGGTATGTAGGCTATATTGAGCACAATTTTTTTGTGCCCCTCGTATTTGAAAATCTTGAATCCGCCCCTGAATATATTGCCTTATCTTAATCACTGTTTTAAGTCGATAAAACATGCCAAAAACACGCACCAAATCGCACGATTAATTGCATCAAAATTACAAAAGCTCTCACCGTGGGAGGGGGGACACCCACTCCCACACCCTTCCCCCCCCCTCGCTCGCTCCGCTCGCTCGGGCTCGGTCGCTTCGCTCCCTCGCATATTCCGCCCCCCATAAGATCAAATCCTGGCTACGCCACTGCTCTTTCAAAGCCACAAATGATCATTTTAAATGACATTTTTTCAGGGCTTCATTTTTAGACCTTATCAGACTCAGAACATGGAGGGTTATATAGCTCACATCTTTTTTATAACTGTACTGTGGTCATTGTTAACATGTGTCTTTAAAACATATATGAAAAAATAAACAATTCTCTCTTGTGTACACACCTACAGAAATAGAGAAAAGTAAATTCAGATCCAACTACGTTCAGGATATAGTAGCCCGCAAACTAAGGCAGGATGGGGTTAAACACTCTATACACTTTTACATTTGTAAATATGTATTCTTTGATGTGTCAATCATCAGTTGTTTTATTGCTGTTTCCCAGTAATTGGAGACCCAACCGACCAGCGTTTTATATATTTTGGAGTGTTGAATTAGAAGTATACTGGCGAACGGACATAAAATAGATATACAGGTATGTTCAACGGGAATAATTTGAACGTATAAATATGAGTAAAATCTATCAAAGTAAAATTATACTACCCAGATTTCATTACAAACCGCGTATGAATCATGACACAGAAACAATTTCAAAGAGACATTCAAACATTTCGTTAATTAAATGAAACAAAGCCACTGTTTTAAAGAATAACGGGTAGAAGATAGATATGTAGATGCACATGTACGACATGGTTTCGTATGCAGTCGTGTAAAAAATGATATGAAATAAAATTATATTACCCGAATTTTGTTACTGCTGCCCGGAGTATTGCTGAAAACAATTCGCCGAAGCCGCAGAGCTCCGCTTCATTAAAATATAAGCATCATAATGGATTTTGCTGCAGGTTACAGATGACAAAATTTGAACAGCATATTACAGAGTATGGTCCGGGCTTTGATGCTTCGGGACTTGTTTAACCCTCTTAATTCTATTGTGATATCGGTGTTGTTTTAAAATTGTGATTAAATGTTAGTGATTGGGAACACTTGAAAATGCCTCAAGAACCAAATCAGTTGAAATATATACCAACTGTACACTAGCTGGAATGGATCTCCCAGCTGGAAGGATTTGCCTCTAATTTGTTTACTTAAGGAGAATCAAGCATAAACATACTAGTATTTTAATTTTATCTGGGCCAGATAAAAATAAGATCCATATGGAGCCACACAATACCACATGGGATATTGACATAAGATATTTTAGAATGAATCAACGTTTGACTACAAGATTTTCACAGGAGAATCCTTGCATAGTTTACTTGATTCTAAAGTAGTTTCATCCCAAGTTGAGGACTATCCCCAATCATGTCATTTACCTTTAATCAATCATCCACTCAATTCAATCAATCATCAATCAATCAATCAATCAATCAATCAATCAATCAATCAATCAATCAATCAATCAATCAATCAATCAACCAATCAATCAGTCAATTAATCAGTCAATAATCAATCAGCAATCAATATCAATCAATATCAATCGATCAATCAGTAAATCAATCAGCAATCAATATCAATCAATTCATTTATCACTTATTCATTGATTCATTGATTGATTGATTCATTCTTTCAGTTACTCAGTCAAATGAGTCAATCATGCACTCAATCAATCAACTTACTTAACAATCAGCCAATCAATCAACCAGTCAATCAATCAATCAGCAATCAATATCAATCAATATCTTACTTAACAATCAGCCAATCAATCAACCAGTCAATCAATCAATCAGCAATCAATATCAATCAATATCAATCAACATCAATCAATCAATCTTTTAATCAATCAATCAATCAATCAATCAATCAATCAATCAATCAATCAATCAATCAATCAATCAATCAATCAATCAATCAATCAATCAATCAATCAATGCATTGATATATTCATCTGCCCATTCATCAGGTTAAATGCAAAGGTTCACATGAATATATCATTTCAAAACCTGAAAAGTATGATTATGTCGATTTGATTTCAAACACATGTAAATGATGAAAATTTTGGTGTACAGCTACAGCCAGGTAAGTAATGTTTGCATTCATAATGTATTATCTTAATTAAAAGAAATCTATTATATGCAAAATATCTGACCATAAAATTGTATAATCACACCAAATAATTCTTTCAATGAGGTAATAAAGGTTTTCCTGGTCACTTTCACACTTTTAACATTAAATTTGTCAACAGATCTGTCAATTTTAAGTGAAAGAAGCCTGATTCAATTTAACTGATACATGTATTTGTTATCCTTTTAAAGCATTCAGATTCTCAAACACTGTAGTCAAATTGTAAGCTGCACAATGTGCTTTCCACTTCATGTGGTTAACAGATGTAGGTTTTTCACGCATTCATATTAAAGAATGTGCAAACGTATGTTGAAATTTCTTTATTTTCAAGTCATCTGAGAGTAAAATGGTACTTCCTGGCTATGAAGTTAATTTTAGCATAGCCTTTATGTGCGTATGTGTGTGTACAGTGTGTCTAAAAAAATGGTCCAATCAGAAATTATTTTTTTGATATATGAAAATCATATACAACCTAGTCAAGTTGGGTATTGTCATAAAGCTAAAAGAACCTACTTTCCAGTGCAATTTATTTCATTTCATTTGGTTGTGTCTAGGGTTGCAAACGGTTGGAAACTTTTTTGGGAATTTTGGAAACTTCCCATGGAAAGTTTCGGGAATTTTCAATGGGCTGGGAATTTTCGGAATTTTGGGAATTTTCATTTTTATTAAAATAAATGGAAAATTATTTTTTGGAAAAATTTTAATCAACACTTTGTTGTATACCACTTCTTCACATGAATAAAATAGTTTTACCTCTGTCTCTTTTCGCTTGCCTGGACCTTTCGTGAGGATAAATTAGTCCAAATGAGACAGCACACACATTACAGTACATATATGTGGATGAGATGTACACTGCAGTCTGAATGATGTTATCTGATCCCACATTGTAACAATAAATATGTGCAGTGGTCCCAGTGGATGTATGTAAAGTAAACAATTTCACCTGAATGTATATTTCAATGAGTGGACTTGTCCATCTTATAGCCACTTAATTCACAGTATTTGAGTAAGAGTTGGATTTTACTATCGCATCAGGCTGATGTGTATCAGAAGTTTGGCTGGTACTATATTGCAAACAAAGCCAAGTTACAAGTCAAGTAAGGTCTATGTTTTCATGATTTTAAAGTGATAGGCTAACATTGTGGAGCTTCAATTTAAAAAATTGTCAAATTTTGATATCTGAACTACATAGTAGTGTTTCATATGGACAAAATAAACACCTAGAATAAAAGTTTGGAATTTACATGCCAATGGCAAGTTTATGCATGTGAATAAAACATATTTTAAAAGCTCGGGGCGAGTTTAAATAGCATAGATGTACACACAGTAAGTCTATGGGAGCAAAATGGCAGTGTGAATCAATTCAACTTATGATTTTTCACTTTTTTAAAGCACTAATAATCATTTTGCAAATCACAATTTTTTGTTTCAGGGCCGTCATTTTTAGGCCTATCAAAGAACAATGTGTAGCATGCGGGAAGTGCATGGTACTCTTTCAGAATTTTTTAACTGTGGGTAAATTGTAAGCCAATACTTTAACTAAATAAACAAACATTATCAGTGTTTGACTTACATGTTTATCATCTCTTTTCACACTTCTTTTGGTGTTAACTGTAGTCCGGTGAGTAATGTTCTTGATTAATGGCATTTTTATAATAGAGATAACTTGTCATTTTAATTTTTACAGTTCCAATATGCTACATGTACGGATATATTCAATTTCCGAAGTTGCCGAAATTCCAAATATTTCCAGGAAATTTCTGAAAGATTCCATGGAGACTTTCCGCCTATAAAAATTCCCAAGAATTTTGCAACCCTCGTTGTGTCAATCCTGAGATATATTGAATTTTCTGCAATGATGCGAAATTGTGGTTGTTCCAGTATACTGTATGCACATGCAGTTCTGCATATTGTTCAAGAAAGAAACCTCAATGAGAGAGTGAAAAGTATTGTGTAATCGTTCAATTTAGCTGAACGAATAGATTTTTCAGGTTGTACATTTCTGTTTGCTATTATCTGAAGTACAAAGGAGGTACATAACTTTGACAAAAGGGCTAAAATGATTGAGATGTGCAGATCATCATGATGTCAGTGTGAATGCAGTCTAGTAAACAGAAGACATGAACATGTGCAATATCATTTCAATGCCGAGTAAAGTTTATTTGTACAGTATTTGATTTTTTTTTATTTACTACTAGATAATCAGAAATAAACATATTGAAGGAAAAAGGCCATTTGTTATTTGTTTTACTATTGATTTTTATAATTTAATTTGTATAAGTTCTGTAAGTATTAATACCACCAATTCAGTTGTCCTTATGACTAATACACAAAAGTGGGACAAACATGATTTTGCTTGACTGCATAAAAGTAATCTTAACATTTGACTTATAAAAGCAAATTGAATGGGACTAGGTTTATCAGAAAGAAAATTTATTCCGCTTTAATATGATACCAAATGCATATAACTTTTGAGAAAATTACATACCTTAAATATTTTTCTCCCGATTGGACCATTTTTTTTTAGACACACTGTATATATCATCGGTTGAGAAAGAGAATATAAACTTTAAATCCTTGAAATGGAGAGGGCCATTAGAACTATACAAACTCTATGTCATTAATACCCTTTTTCTTCTCAAGAATTTAGAGTTAATGTCATTCTCTTCCTTAACCAGCTATCAATATAAATATACATGTGTATATGGTCTATTTCTTCTACATGAAGTGAAACAGAATAAAGAACGTAAATTATAGTAACAATGCTTTTAAATTGAACTTCGGAATCAATAAACAGATTGCACGTAAATGAAAAAGAAACAGTCAAATGGAACATGGTTATCCTCTATACCAATTGATTTGAAATTAATTGACAAACACATAAATTCATGGCATTTTTTTTTTACAAACTGAACAAGGCAAGTGTGATTATTATCAGCACAAATGATGATCAAACACATCCATCTTAAAAACTGAATCATCAGTTCGTCAAGTATTTATCAAACAAGTTGACTTTGAATACTAGTCGGTTAAAATGGGTAAAAAAATGTGAAAATAACTGAAAAAACCTAAATAATTAGCCAGTTTGGATTTGCAAATTTGAGCATGTGCAGATAATAGTGTCATCAGAACTGTGTTGTGCAAAGTACTAATGTAGACCGTTTTGGTAATGTATTCAAATTTATGAATATTTTTTTTCTGCAGCCTAATGATGAGCTATTTCTCTCATCTGTTTATATAAATACATTTTCTACAATGCAAATTGCATGCATTAGTTGTTGCTATGCCAGCAAGCTATCAGGTTGTCAACGGCAACCTTTGTGACAAAGATATGCATTAAATTGGCATATATTACTGAAGTGGTCTGTGCCAAAACATGAATTTTTTGACTGATAAATTGCAAAATAATGCATTTCGCTTAATCAGGGCAAACTCAGCATAAGATAAATAAACACAAAGTATAAAACTGATAATGCATAATTATTCATATAATAATGTAACATATAATTTATAGACATTGATAAATATACATTTTTATATTTGTCAAAATGTACAAAACAGATTAAACCGATATACACTAAAAATACAGAAATACATTACCTGTACATAAGGAACACAATTGGTTTGCAAAAATGTTAAACATATGAGTTAAACACGGAAATGGTTAAGTATGAAAACTTCTTAAACATCGGATAATCCTGCATTGCTTGTATTTGTACAAATATTTCAGTTCAACAAAATACATCTCAAAATACACGAAGACCAGTATTAACATTAGGATTTTTAGTTGAAAATTGATCAAAATGAGTGAATTGTGGTGATTTCTGTATTTTTCAATTTTTAAAAATGTATTTCTTGTGTTCACGTCACTTCAATTTTCATTGAGAGGACAAGTATATTGGATTTTTTTAAAATTCTTATACTCGGAACATTCTAAATCAGTGACTTGTCTAGTTATTCATTTGTGACCGCCCAGCTCAAATCCCACAAAAGTAGGCCAAAATTAATTTTCACTTTTCTACATAGATTTTAAGAGTAAGCTCTTAGCTTTAAAATGATATATACCTTGTTAAAATCGGACCATCCTAACATATTAAAAAATTGATTACAACACGAGAGAGTTAGGAGGTGCAGTTTCACAGAAAAGGGAGAAAAGAGGATTTAAAGATATGTTCACTCGGGTGCGCCATGCGAAAGCACATGTCTGAAAAATGGGGTCCAGAAAAACTTCCAATATCTTGGTTTCACTTTTGTTTTAAGCCACCAAATTTTGACGGTAGAAAGAGAAAATATTACTCTTTCAGATCAGACAAACTTTGAAAGTTTGAGTTGGTCAACCCAAATGACACATTTTGGTCTATTACAAAGAATCAAAATCTGTGACTTTTTGTTGGTTTGGAGCTGGGTGGTCACATACGCAGGAGGAATACATTGCAACATACAGTATGTTACAAACACACTGAAGACAAATCAATGCTTTACTGGAAATTGACAGTGTACTAAATAGAGAGGTATGTGGGTGGACAACCAAAATGCCCTACGTTGCAACAGGAAGCAAGTGACGGATCTCTCAGATCAACGTTTTTGAAAGATCATAATCACGCTGTACCTTCACGCAAAATATAGAGAAATAATCATTCTTCTGAAAAATACTTAAGTCAAACTAAAGTCAGAGTAAACTAATATCGCATTAATCAAGCAGAGTCCTACCTTGAATTCCTTTGAGCGGAGATATAAACAACATTTACTTGACAACTAAGCAGTGCAATAATGAACGTAGTTTCTTGCTCGCTAAGGAATGTCATTGTGTGTATGTACATGTATCAAATAGGGGTGGGGTGGGTGGGAAGGGTTTTTTGTCGATCTTATGTGGGGGTGTGCATGTGTTTGCTATCTCTTTTGAGCTATTGTCATCGAATGTCAATTAATTTTAATACGTTCAAGGATATAGTATAATTGTTTATCATTTCCTGGGGATCTTCTTTAAAATAAGGCTACCCGCCTTTCTGTTGTTCCCCTTCACTTTCATCGTAAATTATCCGTAATTCATATTATTTTTTTGATGATTCTTTTTTCTTTGTTTTTATATGCTGTATTGTTTTATGTGTGCATATCTCTCATTATTTGTACTGTAAATTTTTTTTATGAAAGTGATAAATAAACTTGAAACAGTCGTAAATCTCTCATTCCTGAGAAATGACACTTTTGTCACTTGTTTCCTTTTGCCTAAGTTGGGCAGTGATTTCCTCGATGGCCCTTACAAACTTTTTTCGTCCCCAGATCATCAAGGTCATAGAGGGGTGGGGGTGGGGGATGGCTCCCTTACTAGTCATTCATATGTGGTCTTAGGGGTTGAAGGTACTAGCTGTTATTCCATTTACTCTCTGTTATTATGGTTACATAGCCACCGATTCAAAATGAGGCTCCCGCAAAGGCCCAAATTTCAAAATTTCACGAAAAACTGGCGATTCTCATGGTGGCTGAGACAACAACGTTATTATCCAATCAGAAGGGCATCATAAGGGAGCAATGCGTGATCCCAGGGTTTATCCTACCAGTTATTGTGCTTTATGCACACATGCCTTGCAAGTTGCAACTAGGATCAAACACATTTTCAAAGGCATGGGGCAGGAACTGCCGAATATTTGACTGCTACACAAGACACCGCAAACCCCTACGATACCCCTGATTACTAGCTATCGCATAAATCCGTCGTAAGTAGAAAATTTTGTATGGTGCCTGGTGGATATACGTGATTGAGGCCTCAGATTGTCAGCAAGGTTTGTACACTTACACATTTTCAAAATTCCCTGACTGGCCATGACTCTCCGGAGCAGAAAACTGTTCCACGACTATTTTGACATGTTTAA
>JZLH01S0412784.1:25860-37449 GCA_001188425.1 Eucidaris tribuloides | reverse complement strand
AAACGTCGTAGTATAGTGTAAGGACTGTGTGCGTTTCAAATGATTACATCAACCCCGAATGACATCTCTTGTCACAAATATCTATCTTCATTGGATAGCAGTATCCTAGAAGCACGCAACGGCTTCTGGACAACGGAGTCAGATATCAGTGCTAGGGAACCTTTTCGGGGAAAATATGTAGTAAGACATGCAAGAGGGGGAAAAAGAGAAGACTGAAGACCACAGACGTGATCATGGTGATGTCGAAAGTGATATATTCTACCTTATGGGTTGATAGTACGGAAAATAGGTTATAGGAATGTTGAATATTGTATGGAAGTACAGTCACGAGTTTTCACAAAGGTCTAATCTTGCTGTACAATACGTTGTAGGCAATATGCTGTCCAGATAGAGTATAGAGATTATTGGTTCTACCTTCATAAATAGGACACGCACTTCTGAATCCAATAGAAAGAGGAAAATATATCTCTGAGAGAATATTAGCCTACACCTTTAAAAATACGGTGGCCTTGATAGAAAATCGAAACTAGTGTCGTCGGGAAATCGTTTTTGGGATAGGCAAATTGGGCGGAAAACAAGAATAAAATTGCAAATACGTATTCATTTTGCTGGAGTTTCAGAAGGCAGTTAAGTGTGATAAATTCAATAATGTCTTGGACGAGACTGTTTTGCAGTTTGCAATCTACTTAAACCTTCTTCGCCCCCGCTCTATTTACATGATTTTGTTCCATTATTCTTCTCTTTCACACAAACGAAGTTCAATCAGTGTGGATTGTCTGTGATTGCTGTATGTTTTGACTTCTTCGGAGCTCTGAAATCCATCGTGGTTCACAGGTTATTACCCTTGTGTAAATTTATCGACACTCTTTCACCATTTTCATAAATTCAGGGCTGATGCTGACTTTGAAGACTAAAAAATTTGTCCACCATTTAATAATGTTAAAGTCCGTACAATGTAAAGAGTCCTATGAATATTCATGTCACACATAGTCCTGGAGGCAGAAAGGTCAATTCTGCTTTTGTGAAAACAAAACAAAAATTATCATTTCAAATGTGATTAACGCGACGGTCGTAGTTAAATTGTAGTTAAAGCACAAGTTTAGTTTTGGCGATTTTATTTTATTTGAAAGCTTTATGCCCAAAAGTCATATCACACCAATAACAGATTCTGAATGTCTTTCGTTTTTTTTAATTAATTAATGAAAAATAACGCGGGGACCACCGAGATTTTTCACTAATTTATAAATAAAAACACGAACGACATTCAGAATCTTGTGATATGACTTTTTGAGCATAATTTTTTTAAATGAAATAAAATCACCAAAACTAAACTTGTGCTTTAATACATGTATATACACAAACTTGTATCAGTTATGAAAAAGGACGCAACACACACACACACACACACACACACACACACACACACACACGCACACATTTACACATACATAATAATTATGTACACACTAAAAAATAAAGGAGCGTTCAAGGTGTAACTTTGCATAAATAGGTGCAGAGCAATTTCTGCCGCCGTATTCAAGCAAATCTGAACCTTTCACGGCTGAGCGCTCGCCCCACTCCATTGTGTTTGCAAGTTTCAACCTTTTGGGTACACATTTGTATTCAAATTTATGGATGTTTTCTCTTCCGAAGCCTGGTGATGAACTACATTGTATTTCTTTCACCTGTTTCTATGAATACAATTTCAATACTGAAAATGCAACTTGCATACATTATACTATTTTCTATGTCGGACAAGCTCAGACAAACTTTCAGGTTGTCAAAAACAACCTTTGTTTGAAAGGTATGCATGGAATTTGAATATATATTACGAAAACGGCCTATAGGTTCAAGTTTGCACCTTAAAAGGATGAAGATAATGCACCTTCGGCTTCAATACAATATAAGCAGTTGAAAATAAACATCTTCACGGCCAGCGTGATGGACAAGTGGGTAGAGCGTCCGCCTCACGTGCCGAAGGTCGCAGGTTCTAGCTCCGGTAAGGTCAATATTAATTGTACGAGTTATTTTGTAAATGTTAATTAATAGAGTGTGTTATAATGTAAATACTATAAATAGCACTGGAATGAACGTAAATTGCAGTTCACACCCAAAACACACAGTTTGCAAGAAAAAGAAGAATACTTTTTATTTGCTATGGCGCAATTTTGCACCTTTCGGGTGCAACTTTGCACCTTTCAGAAAGGTGCAAAGTTGTACTTTTAAAGGTGCTCCCAGTGTGACATTGGTCGGCACCTTTAAAGGTGCAAAGTTGAGCCTATTTTTCTAGTGTGTATACACACAAACGCACACAACACACACACACACACACACACACACACACACACACACACACACACACACACACACACACACACACACACACACACACACTACACTCACAACGGCATCATATTTTCATGTAAAATGTTTCTTTCTGACGACTATTGTGCTTTAAACTAGGCCTTCATAGGTGCATGGTATTGTGTGAAAAAGGGATGCCATTATAGGCAGCTATACATAGGGATGGCAATAGATGATAAGGCACATAACTCTGTATATATACTGTTCAGGTGAAATTTTACAATATTGTGATTTGCCAAACCACAATATATCATTGAAGATAATCTACAAGATTTTCGTTATATACACAGTGCGTCTCCAAAAAAACTTTACACTTTTGAAGTGGCCCCCAAATTAAAATTATTTCGAATTTTTGGAGAATTTTCATATATATGGAAAGCTAATAGCCTCTTCGTTCAAATGACACTAAAAAGTCTGAAATTGTTTTATGCTTGAGTGAGCACTGCCCACTTTTGTAAAGGACATGAAAATCAGGTTGCGCAGGAATTGGCTAACAAAAGATACAAGCTCTCTTTGATTATGTGTGGAACTAGGTGGGGATTGGGATATGTGATTGTGAATTAAAGATCTTAGTGACTGAAAACATACACTACAAAGACTACTGTATTCGGGTGTAGAGGTAGTGGGATGTGGGGGTGGTGGGGGGGTATGGGGGTGGAGGGGATCATAGGGGTGGTGGGGTGGGTATGAGGGTGGAGGGGATGGTGGGGTGGTGGGTTTAGGTAATTCTAACACACCCTATATACCTCCAGTCCACCACACCCCACAACCCCATCACCCTCACATCCCACCCCCCACATCCCACCACCCCATCACCCCGTACCCCACTACGCCTTCGCCTCAATACAGTAGTCTTCCATGTTTCAAGTCAAGATCTTCAATTCACAATCACATATCCCAAACCCCACCTATCTCCACACATAATCAAAGAGAGCTTGTATCTTTTGTTAGCCAATTCCTGCGCAACCTAATTTTCATGTCCTTTACAAAAGTGGGCAGTGCTCACTCAAGCTTAAACAATTTCAGACTTTTTAGTGTTATTTGAAAGAAGAGACTTTCAGCTTTCCATATATATACAAATTCTCCAAAAATTCGATATAATTTTTAATTTGGGGGCCATTTCCAAAGTGTAAAGTTTTTTTTGAGACAGACACGTAATAAAGAAAGAGGTGGATCTTAGCAGTGTGCAGACAAATGCATATTTTCATGAAGTACTTGAGGACTTGGAGATGTACACACCAATACGCATTAGCAGAAGTCAACATCCCTTTGAATCGCGGGGGACCTTTAAATAAGGCAGTTCACTTGATTTTCTTGAGTAACAGTGAAGGTTAATTTAAATGTCTAGTTCAAACATCATTTATCAAAAAAAGTGTTTAGATACGAATTCTCCAATACTGAAGTCAATTGGTTTTTCCCCATCAAAATAACAATTGCCCAAAATTTAAGCCACCTGCTCTTTCAATATTAGTCGATTTAGGCAAACAACCTTGTCAAATACTGGCTATTCCTTAGCATACCCATGTAACATTTACGAAGGAAACGTAAATGTAGGGAAAATCAACAAAAACGCCGCCCGTTAATCAAAATTAAAGTCCTGTATTCGTGAATTATTAAAGTCTGCGCTGTATATGCGGTTACATCGCAACCAACCCACCGATGTTACACCAATGGCGTATAACTAGAAGACTGACCTTCACGCGCAAGACGTCCCGGGCGGAGGGGGGGGGGGTCGCTCTCCACATGGCCTGCTACGTACCCGCGTCCAGAAAAAGCGTCGTAAAGGGTCCCTTTTCCAGCCCTCGGGCGTCGTCGACGTCTTTTGGAAAAATGGTAGCTTTTTCAGCACTGTTCGCTGGCAATCGCCACTTAGGGTAGCTTTTTCTCACATGTCACGCCATTTAGGGATACTGATTTCGTTATGTAGATTACGCCATTTAGGGGTGCAATTATTTTGTGGATCTCATAATATCTCCAACATGAACATTTGATAATCAGGAGAATTATTTTATGAATTGTTAAGTGAACCTCTTCGGGTTGCGCAATGTACAATAATGTTTTAGATGAGAAGGACAGTTGGTTGGAGTATCAAATTACTTGATTTCACTGTTTAAGCCACTTAGGGTATCAAATTAGTGGAATCCCTGTTCACGCCACTTAGGGTATCAGAATAAGTGGATTTCCTGGGACGTCACGCCACTTAGGGTAGCTTTTCCGATGTGTTACGCCATTTAGGGTTGCAAATTTGGTTATGTAGAGTACGTCGTTTAGGGTGCATTTCTGAGGTTGTTGGACACGGGTGGGAGACAGGCCGTGTGGAGAGCGACCCCCCCCCTCCCCCCATGAAGACGTATTGTGTACTACTCGCGCTAAAAGTGCACCATCTTGCCCCACGGCGCAACCAAGCGTGTGCAAGCTTTATTTTCTGTACATTATTTATCATTCTGGTTTATTTATTTTGTTATTGTCACGTTATAGCCCGAACAATTACGAATTCCGCTTCGAGGCGTTGTCAATATTTAATTGCGCGAAGGTTGTAAAGCCATTCAACATGATATGATTTTTTTTTGCACGTATGCGTCAGAACAAAAGGGGAGGGGACTCTTGACGTGGGACGATAAAAGGCTGTTGTGGGGTCGGGGGGATATGGAACTGGGGCATCAGAAATCTTCCTAATTTTACACCAATATTTCGAAAGGCTCTTTGTGGGTACATAATCCATCATGATTCGTGTATGACAATTATTGTGCCTATATCTTATTCATTTTGTAAAGCAAGATCTTAGCAACTGATCTTTTTTCAATTATTATTTATTTCTTATTTTTTTATTTATTTATTGGTATATAAAGTACACTGATTAGCAGCGCAGGCTGAAAGCATCAGTTTACAATATAATAAAAATGTACATTATGTTGGCAAGTTCAATATTCACGTACGAACAACAAAATCAATTTTACATACAGTGCATGGGATATAACATACACAAAAATATACAAAAACACACATCAAAAGGTATTTATAACGAAAATAAACATAAACAATCCAGGTCAAAATAAAGTGAAAATGAAATTCTCTGAAATATACGTTTGGTAAAAGATAGTGATAATTACATCCATAAAATAATATTTGACACAAAATGTACCTATTTCAAGTTTAAGCATGTTACTATGAATTCTAGCTGATTGGTTTTTTATTTTATTGTTTTTCATTTGTCTTTTTTATTTATTATTATTTTTATTTTTTATTTATTTATTTATTTATTATTATTATTATCATTATATATATATATATATATATATATATTTAGTTTTTTTTTTTTGGGGGGGGTTTAGGTCAATCCACCTAATCCACATATTGTTCATAAGAAAAAAAACTCTTTCATCTGAGCAACATCTATTAGAATTGTTCTTCTACCCCGCCTCATCTCAAAATAAATTGTCATCAAGTTTGCAAGGTACCATATTCTCCTTTAGCAAATCCCCTTTAAATCCGAAGTATTTTTCCCGATGCTGATGTACATTTAGAATGAATAATATGTCAAGTGCTAAATTTATAATAACCTAAAAACAAACTGAAAGCTGCCTGAGTTCTGAGGCTTTCCTACAACATTAGGTTTTTTTTTTATTATATGGGGCTAAATTTTAAACAGAATTAAGTACATATGTTTACATAAATAAGACAACATTCACACTCACATGGAAAGGTACGTGTGAAAACATGCAATATTGATTCCCCCGGGGGATATAAAAGCAAAATATGTGTTATTTATACCGTTCTTTTGAACCTACTAAGTGTTTCATCTGAGCTTTGAGGTCATAAAGCGATGTCTCTGAATGGTAAACTATACGCAATGGTTTACACCTGATGATTAAGCTGAAAGTCTTAGTGACCGATCCAGGATTGTCAAATAGGGGTGCAGCTCCTTGTATTATGGTACCACAAAAGTGAACAATCACCCACCCCCTCCCCCAAAACCCCTCACATTTCCTTACAAAGAACACGAAACAAACCATAACTAACTAAATTAAGTTTACATTTACATTTACTCCCTTGACATCTAACCCTTAACAATTACCTTCAGGGAAAATTAATCTTGGACAATTATCCCCGGGCAATTGCCCCTTAACCTCCAGGACAATTACACCCATTATAATGACCCCCGGACAATTACCCCCTGAACAATAACTCCTTGGTCAATTACCCCGACATTTACCCTCTAGGTCAATTACCCCCGAACAATTACTCCTTGAACAATTACTCCTTGGTCAATTACCCGAACGACATTTACCCTCCAGGACAACTACCTCATTTTAATTACCCCTGGACAATTACCCCTTGAACAATTACTCCCTGGTCAATTACCCCCACGACATTTACCCTCCAGGAAAATTATTCCTTTATAATTACCATAATTACCTCCAAATCAGGGCAGAAAATAAAGTTTTATTCTTCGGGGCTACTTTCAAGCCAGAATTAGTGATTTCAGTATGTTATACATTGAACCCTATGAGGAAAATTGAGGGCTGTAGGCGGCTAAATCACCCTCAGCCCCAGTGTATTTCTTACCCTGCTCCGGATAACTACCCAGTGAACAATTGCTCTTTGGTAAATTACCCTCACGACATTTACCCTCCAGGACAATTACCTCCATTATAATTACCCCCGGAAAATTACCTCTTGAACAATTACTCCTTGGTCAATCACCCCACGACATTTACCCTCCAGGTCATCTATCCCTTAATAATAACCATAATTTCCTCCGGACAACTACCACCTGAACATTTACTCCCTGGTGAATTACCCCCACGACCGTTACCCTCTAAGACAATTACCCCAACTGTAATTGCCCCGGACAATTACCCCTTGAACACTCCTTGGTCTTTCTACAAATCACTAATTCAAAGTGTCATTACCTACAACCCATATGCTATTTCGGAAATGCAACCCAAACCAGCAAAAACTGTATAGATAGAATCAGGCGTGTAGCACAACGCATCATCCACAATGAATTACCGGCCATCAATTCCCTGTTTGACGAGAGGGTGCTCAAACAAGTGTACAAAATCATGAAAGATAATACACACCCACTGACTGCAGAGTATACTTTTAATAGGTCGGGTATCAGACTTCGTGTTCCTCGTACTAATCGGCAGAGATTCAGAAATTCATTCGTCATTAATTCAATTCACATCTACAATTGTCAGGTCCGCCGTTAATGTAAACAGTTTACAGGAAATTGAGTGGGGTACTTATTGTTCTTTTCTATTAGTTTGTCAACTCATCCAAATTTACTACAGGCACGTCATTATTTTACATATTGCACCATAATTGGTTGGGGGGGGGGTGATTTACTGGTATCGTCTTTGTGTCCATGCTTAATCTCGTACAAAGACTAATTTAATGTAATGCTGCTGCAGTACGAGCATAAACTATTTGCGAGAATTGTTATTGCAAAGTGTAATATAATATTGTCGTATCATATAATTCTTCTCTAATGTGTTAATATATTCTGTAGTTATGTAATGTGCACGTCTATTGTACGTAACATGTGAACAGTGTAAAACAAATTTCTGCATATATTGCTTTGTGGACAAAAAAATCAAATTCAAAATTCCAATTCAATGACCCCCCCCCCGAGCATTTACTCTCCATGACAATTTTCCTTTTATAATTACCATAATTTACCTGCGAACAATTACAACCCGAACAATTTCTCCTTGGTAAATTGCCCCCACGATATTTACCCTCCAGGACAATTGTATCCGTAATAATTACCCCAGGACAATTACCCCTTGAACAATTACTCATTGGTCAATGGCCTCCAAGACATTTAACCCCACTGTAATTACCCCGATAACTATTACCAACAGGACAATAGTCCTTTTGTAAAGGGTCATATATGGTAATTATACTGGGGTAAATGTTGGGGATGGTAATCTGTCCTCCTGGGTAATTGTTCAGGGGATATTTATGCTGGGGGGTAATTGTCCTGGGTAGTAATTGTCCGAGGGGTAACTGTCCGGAGTGGCAATTTTCGGGGGGGGGATTGTCCAGGTTTTGTTGTCCATTAGGGGTAATTGTCCGGGTGGTATTCGGGGGTAAATGTTCATGGGGTAATTGTCCTGATACGACTAAATAAATGTGTAAATAAATACACATAAATACCTACAATTACCTACCTTCGTACCTACCTACCATAACTAATTACCATAACTAATTAACTACCTACCATAACTTATTATTAACTAACTAAATACACAGTGATACGAGATAAAAACAACCCTCCACAGAAAAAACTAAGGTGGCCATCGAGTCTAGAAAAGGGAGAGTTGACAGTCGTATCTGCCCCTTGAATCCACTACCAATGCTTCGTGTTAACCTGGGTAAACTATAGCTAAATGTAGATTCAGCATTCTTGATTCAATGTTTTGTAGCAGCATGCACGAGACCTATTCCTGCGAACATATCATTTTTAGTTCCGAAGAAAAATCAAGGATTTGGAAGTTGATATGCATGGATCGCTTGAGGTTGCCCACGGATAAAAGGGGTTACGCATGCTGTCATAAACATCAGCATTCGAAAATCTTGTAGAGTTAGGGATTGTGAAAATAATAATCATCGTTCTGGGATTTTCTACTCTCAAATATCTCGACAGTATGTGGTGATGACCACTATTTTCTCGGAATAATTTCATTGAAATAGCACCCGTATTTCAGTTATAATTTTCGTCTACCTAAGATTGGAAACTATCATCAGAAGCGCCACAAATAGTTGCGCAATCTACACTTTTGTTTCTTTCAGGAAAGAATATAGACAAATCGTCATGTGCCTAAGCTAAGGTCGCTAACTGTATATCATGTGCCTATGCAAAGGCCGTTAACTGTATTCATTATGTATTATATTAGCGGCCTTTGCATAGACACACGATATACAGTTAGCGGCCATTGCATAGACATAAGACGAAATAGACATATCTCAATCTTGTGATGGATCAGATGGACATTCATCGTTTTTTTTTTTTTGGAAAGTGACTACTGTGTGTTAGTTCCATCATTTGTACCAACCAAACCCAATTAGAATTGTTACAGAAAATCGTTACACATTCTACACACAGACTTGTGTTTTGATTATAATATTATCGTCATTTACATTCCATTAGTTTCTATCATGACGATACTTCCTAGATTATGATTGGGAGCACTTGAAAAATACCTCAATAACCAAATGACTTGAAACATATAAAAATGTACATTACGTGCAATATATCCTAACTGGAAGGATAAGTCTTGAATGTGTTTACTAATGCAGATAACTACGCACAACCTAAACCACAAGTCGTATTTTTTTTGCATTTTTCAAAATCTGCATAGTTACCGGATCTTCACATTTCACAGACGCATCCCTCATGAGTAACTTATGGACATGAGTAACGATTTGTTGTGTTTCTGGATTGCTGCAACAGAGATTCCCTGAATCTAAGACACCCAGCGTCTGGAATTTTTATTGCAAACATGTTGAAAATTCCTTGGACTTCTTCCGTATAAACCCCGCTAAATTTCTTTTCCTACGAACTTGTTTTACAACGGCACATGCGCACTATACATTATGGAATTAACCCCACGCATTGTCTCGCGGCACGTAGAATAAGATAAAAAATTCCATTTGCTGCCACAAAATCTCAGCCAGCTCACTTGTTAGAAAGCTATAGTCTACAGATATCGAGGTCCTTGGTTCTAATCTTACTAAACCAAGTCTTTAACCTTCTTCTTCTACTCCTACTACTACTACTACTCCTCCTCCTCCTCTTCTTCTTGTTCTTGTTCTTCTTCCTCTTCATCTTCTCCATCTTGTTCTTGTTCTGTTCCTTCTTCTTCTCTTGTTCTTCTTCTTCTTCTTCTTCTTCTTCTTCTTCTTCTTCTTCTCCTCATCCTTCTTCTTCTTCTTGTTCTTCATCTTCTTGTTCTTCTTGTTCTTCTTTTTCATCTTCTTTTTCTTCTTCTCCTTCTCCTCCCCTGCTCCTCCTTCTTCTTTTTCTTCGTCTTCTTCTTCTTGTTCTTCTTCTTCTTCTTCTTCTTCTCCCCTGCTCCTCCTTCTTCTTTTTCTTCGTCTTCTTCTTCTTGTTCTTATGTTTCTTCTTCTTCTTCTTCTTCTTCTTCTTCTTCTTCTTCTTCTTCTTCTTCTTCTTCTCTTTCTTCTATCGTTAAAATATATGAGGGACGATGTTTATTTTGTCGGGCGAAACTTAGAAAGTCAGTACGCCCGTAAGAGAAAGAAAACAAAAACAAAAACAAACATAAGACAAGTTGGAAGAAAGTAAGTAGGAAAACGAATTTCGCCTTCCGCCCCTTAGTGATATATATTATGTACTCTAATCATCAGTTCAACCAGAGATAGAACGCTCTGTTAGCCACGACCGTCTTACGTTTCATCGTGGTTAAAATGATTTGTAGGATAAATGCCGAACAAGATTTTCCTCAAAGAAATTATGATGAATGATAATTTGACCACAGAATCAGACATCAGAAACCCAATATCCATCAGTCCGAAGGCTGAACCAAACACTGGAAGTACAAGATTACATTTGGCAGTGCAATAGAGTACAACAAGACGTATCCAATGTGGGTCTTGAAGACAAATTGCTGCTAATTTAGTCGGAACATTAATTTTGTGTAGGGACTCAAGCAATATTCATTCTTTTAAAATGTCAAATAACTCAATTATCACATTGAATAAGATTTGAATTAAAGTGATTTGATTTGACGTGAGACTACTTTCTTCTTGAAATTGAATGATGATATTGATAATAATATAATACACGTGAACACAATTTAACCATGATATTGCATGGGGCACTGAGAAAGTGCTGCACGGGGTACGGATAAAGAGCTACAAGCAAAGATTGTGTATTAGTAGCTACAAACACACAAATACAAAGGCACTTGTTTATGAGTGCTTGTGTGTTATGTGTGTGTAGGTCCATGGTATATGTGTAGACCTAGGTGTATGTGTGCATGAGTATAGCACTATTATAGCAATAATTGTATTGTATTGTGTAGGTTTGTGTTTGTGTGCGTGCGTGTATGTGTACGTGTGTGTCATAGTGTGTCTGTATGTATGTATGTATGTATGTATGTATGTATGTATGTATGTGTGTGTGTGTAGTAAAACACACTAAAACGAAGTGTGTGTGTGTGTGTGTGTGTGTGTGTGTGTGTGTGTGTGTGT
>JZLH01S0412784.1:13202-25835 GCA_001188425.1 Eucidaris tribuloides | reverse complement strand
AGTTAGTTAGTTAGTTAGTTGTTAGTTAGTAGTTAGTAGTTAGTAGTAGTGTGTGTGTGTAAACGTAACAACTAAATAAACGTAAGTAGTGTGTGTGTGTGTGTGTGTGTGTGTGTGTGTGTGTGTGTGTGTGTGTGTGTGTGTGTGTGTGTGTGTGTGTGTGTGTGTGTGTGTGTTTGTGAGTGTATGTGATGGCGTGTGTGTAAGTGTGAAGAAAGAAAATAGACAATTTAAACTAAATCTAGGTCAGTATATTCGTGTTTTCACATCGAAATGCGTCCAATGCCTTATCAGGAATCAAATAAAAAAGCCTTTCTGCAAGGTATGTCCGCGATTTTTCTTCAAGGGGAAAATCCATGTAAATATTTATCTGGGCCAGCCATTCTCGGACTGGTGGCAGCACAAGCATAACCGATATGTGACAGGGGAATTCTGGGCTCGATTACAGCTAACTTACTGTCTCATCTCTCTAACACCCTGTAATATGTTGTCACTTTTTCATTTCATTCAGTTCCCTAATTCGTTTTCCCCCCGTACTAATGGTTTTCAATTTGTTAGCGATTTTGCTTTTTCAAGTGGGTATTACGAATAGCTAAAGCGTCCCCTTCATTAAAACTGTGTTTACACGACCAAATGATAAGTGGAATTGAAGTTGGGGCGGTTGGGGTGGGGGGGGGGGCGGTTGAAGGTTTTTTGACAATCAAGTTCATTTGTTTGTAGAAGAACGATAGGCTGTGTTTTTTTTTTTAGTGTTTTATGGTCGTGTTGCACGGTGGCATACAGCGTGAAATTCGTTTAAAAGCAGGGGATCTCTTCTGCAGGCCTAAAAATTAACATTATGTAAATACAATGGCATTTAGAAGAAAATGCCATCTGGGAACCTTTAGTAAAATATAGGAGCTAGAAACTCAGTTTTAGTGGAATTATAGTGACCGTTAGACTCAGATTTGAATTTTTTTCTCGCGAGAAAAAATTCCTACCATAGAACGTACACTAAACGGCTATTGTTTTTCTTTTGCATTTTTCAAATTCTAGGCAATCTCTGACCCCCAGATTTCACAGACATGCCCTTCATCAATAGCCTTGGGGCATGGGTTATCTTTTCCTGGTCTGCGGGGATGTTTGCAAATGAGATCCACCGCCTTTAAATGTTTGAGGTCGCACACGCCCAAATAATGATAACGTAAGAAATTCAGAATTGTTCGTTCAGCCCAACCCAAAGAATAAGAAATGTTAATCTCAATGATGGACTGCCAAGAAGGGGTGGATTTGATTAAGTAATATATGTTATTTTTCTGATGGGGTTGATTGGATCTTCTTCGTTGTTAAAAAGACAAACATGAACGGATTGTGTAGAAACTGTATGACGTGCCCATGAATAAACCTTTGAAACTCAAGGCAGCGAATGCAGAGGCGCAAATCGCCGCGAGAATACTACAAATCTGTTTGACTCTTAATGTGCCAGAGGATTTACACCTCTATGGGATTTGTGTGTATTATTTGTCGCAGATCTGCGACTTCGGCACGTTAAGAGTTAAAGGGAATTTCTTTGAGAAACGCTGGTCAATACTTTATCTTATGAAGATAATTCAATCGAGGAATAATATCACCGAATGTTGGTTCCAATTTTCCCTATTAATCTCTGATTTTTTAATGAATTTTCAAAGCTGATGCTTTTAACATTATTCCCTATGGGACTTCTTAACCTGTGTACAACTTTATGATCCTGTGCCAATCTCCATGGTAGGGGGCAGTAGTTAAACCCTCACCTATCATTAAAAAAATGTCTTGAACTTGTAGAGACGAACGTCGAGCCGATGATACCGAAAACAAGGCGTTTCGGGGGATTAAAGGTAAAGTAAAACATATGCTCAAAATGATAAAAAGGGACACCCGCATTGCAATGGTATACACCCTTCGTCGTGTGGTAAGATACTACAGTTGCTTTAGGTTACACACAACTATAAAAGGTCCATGAAAATAAGTGTAATAAACATGAAATAAAGATAATAGAATAAAAAATCTCCCATATAAAGAAGGGATTAATGAGAACAGATTTGACTCATATTTGGGACAGAATAATTATTCATCAATTAACTTTCCTATAGCATTATGTTGAAAAGCATTTTCTAAAGATTATATGTCTTTAAAGGTATTGGCTAACATTTACCACAGTTAAAAAATCTGAGCCGCATGATTCCCCATGCTACCAGTGTCTTTGATGAGGTCTAAAAATTAAGCCCTGAAAAAATTGTATTTCAAAATGATTATTTAGTGCTTTAAAAAAGTGAAAATCGTAAGTTGACCAGATTCACTTGCCCATTTCCTCCCACAGACTTACTGTGTGTACACCTAGGTTAATAAAACTCGCCCCGAGTTTTATTGTTTATTCATGTATAACTTGCCATTGGCAGTGTAACTTTCTAAACTTGTGTATTCTAGGGTGTTTATTTGTCCATTTGAACACTACTATGTAGCTCAGATATGAAAGTTTGACAATTTTTTAAATTGAAGCTCCACAATGTTAGCCTGTCACTTTAAATTGAAAGATCGTTAATGTTTATGATTTAAGCCTCTTTACAATACATTACAAGCCGATATTCATGAGCGCGTTGTTCATTTCCTATCAGAGATCCCTGTATTTTCTTTACCTGAACACAAACGAAGTGCCACTTCAGAAAATGTCGTTACATACACCATCTATCCATGCCACCGCATGACAGATATCACACCCTTTAAACATCTTATTCTAAAGTTGGGTCGTATAATTTTTGATTTTCTCGATTGATTAGACGTCTGAAAGCTTTACTCTTGCGAATTGGACGTAGTGCAATAACACTTATGTTATGCTTGACCACGCAGCTTTAGATTTAAGTGGAAAACATTGCTAAATAATGCCTTTAAAGGTAAATGACCGAAAGAGGTTTTGCAAGTTTACCTCAATTAACTGACGCAGATGACCCAAAATTGTTGCTTATACTCCGAGCTCTCGGCTACGAAGATGTTGTGGTTGTATACATGTTTACTGATAATCAAGAGTTTTGAAGTTCAGTTAGAAAATGCATCCGATTTTTTTTAAGTAATCGTAAAAAAAATGACCCCGAAATATGGACAGCCGCCGTTACTAATCAGCACCTTGGTACACCTACGGTTATAAACGTGACCCTTGAATGTTTCAACAAAGAGGGCATGGATATTGCTAACTGAGCCAGGAGCTAGATTTGATTTCTACTCGAAAGTGATCTGTCGCCTGCTAGAAAATTGCTATTAGCGCCAGGTGTTGGACCCAAGAGGGTACAAAAATGGCTAGAACGGATGTCAGATCGGAAAGAGGTGTAGATTTTGACAAATTGAGTATGAAAATGAGGTCAGTTACATAGGCGGCGCCAGGGTAAAATCGTAGGAGGGGCAAAATCCGTCGGGAAATTTTGCCTGCCAAGAAAAAAAATGTAAGCCAAATGCAAGCCAAACAGCATCATACACTAAACGAATAAACAACAATTGTCAAAAAACAGTAAACTCCCCGTCATTTTCATCACTATGACAACGATAGGGGCAATCGCCCCCTCTGTGCCCCCCCCCCCGTGGCGCCGCTCCTGGTAAAGTAATTGTCGACTTTATAATGCATTTCTGTTACTTAAATAAAACTGATTGTAAAGATGTGCTGGAGTGCTGGTTGATGATGGAAAGTCTTTTATTAGAGTTTTCCCATTTTGGTGGTTTCCCGATGTCAGCATATTACATTTGCATTTTAAAATGGAAATAGTTCATTTCAATTTCATGTAAGAAGTAGTAAGTTGTGGATCACAAATATTTTTATAAACCCAACATTGAAAATAACCAAATTTGGTTATACAATAGATGGTAATTTGGTTTAAGTCTATCATGTCATAGTCATACACGAACTGTCCACTAACTCTGACTACAAATTTTCATAAACGTTCATTTTTGGGGCCAAAAACCATGTAAACACATGCAAATTCATCTTGCCCCTCACATTCCTGAGAAGCAATGTGAGTACATGTTATATTCCATGAAAAAATGTAAAAACCAAAACTTTAAAACAATAGGGGCTGCCCCCCCCCCCGTTAGCAAATGCTCTAGGCAGAAGGGTGTTAACAGTAAATTGCCTCTAATTTGAAACACATAGGCTTATTTCATATTTTCGCCTTACGTATACTGAAAGAGGGATTTTCGCCTTACGTACTGATAGAAGGATCTAAAAGATCACAATACTTTGATTTCATGTGGAATAAGCCAATGGTTGTCACGTTACAAACAATTTACCGTTAACACACTTCTGCCTAGAGCATTTGCTAACGCCCTTCTGCCAGCCGGGCGACGATATCAGATGTGGTGGTAGTCTCGGTTCCAGACCATGCGACTTTTTCCATTCTCAAAGTACTAATATCACTCCCTCTCTGACTTTTTCTACCTTCACTCTGCCTAGTAAGAAATCCACCTCAGAAAACTAGTCTTAGTTCAAGACAGTCAACTGATGATAGTAGGCCTAATTTCTTTAGGAAATAGGATAAGTTCTTGCGTCTGGAAGCCAGACTAATGTGGTGGTCACTAACAACACTACAGCCGTGTTCAGACGCAGGCCGTTTTGGTCGGGGTATGGTCAGAGGAAGGATCGGAGGAAGCCCATTCGGAGGAAGGTCAGAGGAAATGTCGGAGTAGTGCCCGTCTGGACAGAGTCGTGTTAAGTTCCTCCGGCCTTCCTCCGACCGAGATACTCCTGTTTTTTTTTCCGGACGCGCGTACTAGCTGCACTCGGAGTATCTATGACCTTACGGCCAATTCATGTTTGATTTTCCGTAGGTAAGCTTAAAAGCTTTGTTTACTCTATCGCGCGGTTAATCGTAAGCACTTCCGGAAGTTACTCTGACCTCCCGCGATGATCTCCTGCGAAGGCCGTGGTAAACTGGTCGGAGTTTCTCTCGTGGTCCGTCGTGTGGACACAGGGTCATGGTAAGATAAATATTTTTGGAATTTTAATTGCTGCGTAATAAAATTTTACTCCGACTAGGAACCCACGTCTGAACATGGCTACTCTCCCGTGTCATTCCAAATCCAACGGTAATACCTTCAAGTTAGCGTGGAAATAACATGTTGTATCTATTTCTGGGTCAATTGTAGTGCATTTCCACCCAATTTGATAGCGGGATGATTGCGCAGTTAGATAATTTAATTTCTAGTTTGTCTCTTTTCTTTTCTTCCGCAGATTCACGATTATTCATCCCAGCGTTGACCATACTTGTTTCCTTCGTACAAACAGGTAAAGATGAAAGGCATTGTATAACAATGTTTCCAGTTTAAAAAATCTGAGCTGCATGATTCCCTATGCTACCAGTGTCTCTGATACGGTATAAAAATGAAGCCCTGAAAAAAATTGCAGTTTAAAACGATCATTAGGTGCTTTGAAAAAGTGAAATCATTGAGAGACCATTCCAGCTTTTCCCCATAGACTGCTGTGTTGCAGAATGTCTTATCGGCTGAGAATAAATTCATGTGCCGATTTTCATCTGTACATATTTTACTGGTGACAGCATAATTGTCTAAACTTCTCAGAGTGTTTATTTGTCCATTCAAACACTGTCAGATTTGTCAGATAGCAAAGTTGGAAATTTGCTTAAATGAAGCTACCACAATGTTACATGTATATAGTGTCTTTCAAGAGAAATGGTTGACATGATTGAAAGCAGAACTCAAATTAAATGCAAGGTTCACCCTGATGTCAAGGTAGTTTAATAAAAACAGACAAATGAGAGAAACTATTGATAGAATCTTGGTGAAAATCCACCAAAGAATAACAGAGTTATGGAATTTAAAGTTTTACATTTGTGACGTCACATGCGAGCAGCTACCCATATGCCATGTGATATAAATTCCGTGAAGTGTCGTTTTCTCAGAACTCTGAAAATGATTTTTACTGTGTATTCAATATACACACAACAAAAAAAGTAACTACCCCCTTTTTCAAACTACCATAATTTTTTTACAAAATAAGTTTGAGCAAAATAATTTGGCAGGAAAATTTCTACATTCATTGACTAACCTCTGTGTGAAAATAAGATTAATCCGTTAAGGCATGCATGAGTAAGCATGCAGTAAAAGCAAAAAATGCCACTTTTCAAAAGTCACAGGAGTCATCTCTTATGCCAAAATAATTGTAAATAATGGTATTGTTTGCTTTATTTATAAAGTGTGCTCACTGAACTATGACATGATTACAACCTCTCATGTCCGTACAACATGCAAAGGTACATTTTGCTGAAAATTTTCAATTTTCATTTTTTAAATAAACGTAATGGACCCGTGATTACTCGAATGCAATGTTTATCTAGACACCGCTCTTAAACCTAAGTTATCCGCAAGTTAGACCGATTAGGTTTAAAATTTCTTATTCTCGAGCCGGTTTTAAAGTTAGACAGGGTGTCTAACTGGCCAAAAGATAAACCACCTCCGGGGTAAGTTTAAACCCGGGTTTATCTTTTCAAAATGGCTGATGGATATCGTTCATTCGGGCGATCATATTCATTTTTTTTGGTGAGTTAAAGCTACTATTTTCAAAATGAACAGAATTCAACTAAAAGCAAAGGTCAACGTGCACTTTATGAGCACCAGTACTGATTCGTTGAATATATGATTTCCAAAATGATCGTTTTTGTGCGCTAACTTCAGTACGGAGATCGCCCACTCGCGGTACGTGCGTGCATATCGCATGGGAATGTGTATTACACTGCATGTATGCACTGTACTGCTGCATACTAGTATACAAATAATGCACATCACTGAGGGCATTAGTTAAAATTATCGACACGAGGTAACTGTGGAACAGTCTGAAACCACACGAGGCGATAGCCGAGTGTGTTTTGGACTGTTTCGTCAGTCCGAGTGTAGATTATTTAACTAATGCCCGAAAGAATGATGTGCATTATTTGTTTTATAAAATGGTCTCGACGTCTTGTCATTTGATAACAATGGAAAACAGGGATGTAACGGTACGGTTAGACTCTAAACGTTAGACCCGAGACAAGCCCCGAGTCCCTGACCTACGTTTAGACGTAGGTCTACCTGGCATTCATAGTATCTTAATGACGTTGAAACTGTAACGTTAGCCATTGCATTCGTCAACAATCAATTCTAGCCGGAATTACTCGATATAAAAAATTTGAAGGGCCACTTCAAGGCAAATCTTAAGTTGCACGTTTAATTCTACTACACCAGTAGTCGCGACGCCGCGGCAGGCGTAACGAACTCACCTAACTAGACCGCGGTACGGTACGGCACTCAAATGAACCTTGTCGAAGACAATCTGTGCTGGGAAGTCCATTAATTTATGCTTCAAAATTTTCAGAAACCGAAGTAAGCCTTGTTTAGTGGTGAAATGCATCAGTTCCGCTAAACAATTCCTGTATTTCTTCATTTGACAGCAATTGGCGTTGGCTCAATAATTTCAAGTGATGTTTTACGATCGCCGTACACACCTGACGTACATATACACGTACACCTACACGTACACGCGCATGATCCTGACCGCCGGTGCGTAATTCGCGGCAGTTACTAATGACGCCGACAGCTAGCGCGCGACGATTAATGTACTGGAAACCAATAGCGGTCATTAGTACGCGGTCATTATCACCGGTCATTATCACTGGTCATTTAGCAAATTTTTGCCATTTAGGTAAAATAAAAGACTGGTCACGTGATAGGTCTCAACCAATCATTTGATTAGGACGTACGTGACCATTTTATAATAGCGCTAAGCGCTATGCGCCACGAGCTGATATAGCCGTACGACATTTCATGGCCACTGCACTAGTCAGGGCCAACTGTACTGTGTCAACGTTTAATCTGTCAGGTGACTTTGAAATCTACGAAGTACGAAGTCGAAGAAGGGGAAGCGGTTTTCAATAGAACGAAGTACATGATCAAGTAAGTGGCAGTGCATAAAAAAGGATGAATAGACAGCGGTCTTTGAGCTGGCGGTGCCAGGTAATGCACATCAGATTGCAGAGAGAGAGACCGGCGGGTGTTGGGATATCGGTTGGCCTACAAAATTTGTAAGTTAGGTATTGGCTTTCTAACATTGCTTTTATTTTGGTCAGTTTGGATTTGACCTGTGGGGAGTTTCATTTTGACAATCGCCCGCACCATAACGTAGATCTAACGATCTACCTACGTTGACTAACAAGTAGATCTAACATGGATCTAACTTAACTTAGACCTAACCAGGCTAACGTTAACGTTAGCTCTAACTCTAACTGTAATGTTACGAATGTTACACATTGCATATACTAGTACAGTGCGTCCCAGTAAAAACAGAACCCTAAAACAAAGGCTTATTGTGCGGAATCAGTGAGGCGTATGATTGTAAAAATAAATTCACAATAAACTTTGACTTATGGTCTTTCAAATGATACATTAAACAAACTTATTTATGCGAGTATCTCTGAGTACCATGACTTTAAAAATTTAAAGTGAAAAACCATTTGTTACGCTTTTTGGCTTTGGCACTGTGCACACCATACCCGGGGGGAGGGGGGGGGGTACTCGCCTACTAAGGTAAACGGGAGTGTGCAGTGATAGCAGTCCATCTCTTTCTTTTCATGGGTGCACAGTGTCAAAGCAATAAAGCAATAAAGCTTAATGTATCATTTGAAAGAGTATAAATCAAAGTTTATTTTGAATTTATTTCTGCAATTATACGCCTCAATGCTTCCGCATTATAACCTTTTGTTTCAGGGTTCTGTTTTTTTTCTCGGACGCACCGTATAGCTTCGCCTACTCGACGGGATAAACAATAACTTGGATGACGAGTAGACTATAATAAATACGGGTACCGTTAGAGTACGGTAACTCTAACAAGATACGTTGTCATGGATAAACAAAGCAGGCTGAAGCAATTATTTAGAGTCTTATGTTGCAAAGTAAAGACAAGTCAAAGTTGAATCATCTAACTGCAAAGGTTAGTACTAAGTTAGATCTAGTACTATTTGCTTGCCGTGTGTGGATTGTGCAGTCTAGTCTGTAGTCGAGTGTAAATGTGTCATGGAGTATTTTGGCCAAAATGGTGTAAACTGAAACTGAAGTGAAAAAACCGAGTTGGTTCATTGAAAAGAACAACGTGTGAGGTCTTGTGCAAATGAATGTCCAATTTGGTTCAAATAACACATATCCCTATGGGAGAATAATGAATAGGCCGATACCAGCTAACCCATAGTGCCTACTGAGCATGTGCAGAAGGCAGATTAATGGCATTTATGGAATGTTATACCCAGGAATTGACTTAGACCACGGTCTAACTAAACTTGTCTTTGTGAATACAAAACAATTTAGACAGGGTGTCTAAGATAAACCCGGGTCTAACTAAACCCGGGTTTATCTTAGACCCGGGTTTAACTAATCTTGCTTCGAGAAACGGCCATAAGGATTTTAACATTTCAAAATTGAGAAAGCATGGAAATCTTGAAATCGATCTCACTGAAGCGTAAAATGTGCGAACAGTTCCAAAAGAGGACTGAGTGGTCAAACGATAGATGATTAACATAAACGGCGCTTAATTATTCAACAGACACAGAATTTGTCAAAATCCTGCATTACAAATCCCTAAAATGACCCTTGTGACTTTTGAAAAGTGACATTTTTGTCTTTATTACGTGCTCACTCATGCATGACCCGACAGATCAATCAAATTTTCACACAGAAGTTGGTAGTTCAGTGCAGAAACACACTTACCAAATTATACTGCTCAAAACCGTTTCTTTGAAAAGTTGTGATATTTTGCAAAAGGGGGTAGTTACTTTTTCTGTTGTGTTTATGATCAGAAGCATTATTTGTAGGCTTCTATGACAAAAAAAATCCATTCAATTATCATGAACCAATAAAAAATGACAGTTTATGGAATTGATTATTACATGAAATATGGGGAGCTGCTTCATAACTCTGTTATTCTTTGGTGGGTTTTGTTTCTCTCATTTTTCTGTTTTATTAAAACCAACTTGACGTTAGGGTGGACTTTGCGGTTCCATGACATATGCTCCGGCGACAAATGCTCCGACGACAATTGCTCCGAAAAATGTGACAAATGCTCCGCGACATTTGCTCTGCGACAATTGCTCCGGCGACATTTGCTCCGTCGACAAATGCTCCGGCGACATTTGCTCCGGCGACAAATGCTCCGGCGACAATTGCTCCGAAGGTGCGACAAATGCGGCGACAAATGCTCCGACGACATTTGCTCCGGCGACAATTGCTCCTAAGGTGCGACAAATGCTCCTACAACATTTGCTCCAAAGTTACGACATTTGCTACGGTGACATATGCTCAGGTGACAATGGCTCCGGCGACAATTGTTCCCACGACAATTGCTCCAGTGATAATTGCTCCGGCGACAATTGCTCTTACATTTGCTATCTATTGAATATCCCAATTCACAATGCATGTTTTCTTCCATACACTGTCATTTTAATTTTTATAGCCTACTATAATAATAAATTAAATCTCTGTTTGTGAACTATCTATAGGGTTTTGTTTGAAATTTTTGCCGGTTTCTGAGTATTTATGTACGTATACAAGTATTCACATACTTATTTCATCCTGACTTGAATTATTCTTAAACAAGTTGCTCACAATGTTAACTAATGTCTTTAATAAGATTACTTAGAGATTAAAACTTACTCATATACATGTATTCTAAAATTCGTAACGCTTTGGAAATGATTCAATTTACGGCGCACGTTTGTAAGGATGTCTATGACGCAAGCACCTGTATTGTTCTCGTCTGTCATGATCGATCAGCTGACATAGTTCGGTTCACTGGATGTAACACTATATACGAAAAACCCCTTTTTTCACTTAGATTTGCGTCATTTAGATTTAAAGAAAAATACTCAATTAGTTCACCGGATTGCTCAGCGTTAATTCCGAAAATGCAAAATACCCTGGTGTGGGAGGGGGACACCCCCTCCCCCATCGAACGCTTCGCGCCCTCACTTGCGTTTTCCCACGATTGTAGATAATATCCCCCCACCCACTCCCGGGGAAAGATCCTAGGTACGGCCTAAGTCTGTTTAGTATGCGGTGATTTTGTAATAACTTCCAGAAAGAAAGCGTAATTTTTACTTCAAGTCTGAAACGGAATAAATAGTGTGATGAAATTAACTGTTCTTATTTTTAATTATTTATCAAAATCAGAAAAGCAATTGCAGAATCACAACAGTAACCTTTTGCATAACACAGAACAGTAATGCGAACGGAGTGAAAACAAAAGGCCCTTTAAATACTGAAATAAGTTCTTTACTTTCTGAAGTATAAAGGGTTACTGTTTTTATAGGATATGACATAAAACTTTTTTATTTTAGCAGAGCCAAATGTACGTTAAAATCATGAGAATAACCTTGGAATTTAGATTTACAATTTACCTTGGAATTTACAATCTTCTTTTACAGAAATTAGAATGACAGTGTATGGGGGGAAACATGCATTGTTAATTGGGTTACTCAATAGATTTTCACTTTTTCAAAGCACTCAACGAAAGTTTCGTGTCACAATTTTTTTCTGGGCTTCGTTTTGAGAACTTATCAATGACACTAATAGCAGGCAGAAACATATAGCTCAGATTTTTTTAACTGGAAACAATGTTTATGCCTTTAACGATTAAGACAAAATAAGTATACTCTATCTAAAATTGAGGAATGCCCTGAAACAAAAGCTTGTACAGAATTTGAATCACCACCAACAAAGAATATTGTTGAAGACAATGATGGGGGAATGTGGCTAGATTGAAGTATCACGTGACACAGATTACAACTATGCAATATTAAGTATGAGTAGCGACTAACAATACAAAATGCCTACTAAACAATGAAAAGGAGAGCGAAAGGAGGTCAAATAACTACGAACAGTTTACCTTGTGCTGAACTAAGTTTACATTTTAAGCAATACCAATCATCAATCCCATAACAATACCATTTAACCTTGTTCATGCAACATAACGGTGATCATTTATCTGTAATGTCACCCTCAAGAAAGTCCCAGAGACTTGGATTAGTATGACTAAGCATGATCTGATCATAGAATGAAATTGTGAGAAGGGGTAAATTAAGGTTTCTCGCTCAATTTTGTATTTTGTGATTGACCAAAAGTCACCCAAGCATTTGTTGCCGGAGTAATTGTCAGTGGAGCGATTGTCCCCCTAGAAATTGCCTCACATTTGGAACAAATGTCATCGGATCTTATGTCGTGGGAGCAATAATTGTAACTGGATCAATTATCGAACCCTTGGAGCATAATTATGTTAGAGCAATTGTCGTATGAGCAACGGAGCAATTGTCGCCGGAGCAATTGTCGTACCTTTGGATTAAATGTCGTCGGAGCAAATGTCGCCGTAGCAAATGTCGTAGGAGCAAATGTCGCACCTTAAGAGCAATTGTCGCCGAAGCAAATGTCGCACTTTAGGAGCAATTGTCGCCGGAGCAAATGTCGTCGGAGCAAATGTCGCCGGAGCAAATGTCTCACCTTAGGAGCAATCGTCGCCGGAGCAAATGTCGCCGGAGCATTTGTCGCACCTCAGGAGCAATTGTCGCCGGAGCAAATGTCGTCGGAGCAATTGTCGCCGGAGCATTT
>JZLH01S0412728.1:48811-62480 GCA_001188425.1 Eucidaris tribuloides | reverse complement strand
CGGAAAATGAAATACTGGATTTTTGTTGTCTAATCAAACTTGTCTGTTGGCGAACCCTTCATCCTTTAACAGACAGAGTCTGCACGAAATACAGGTTTAGCAGCTTATAGAACCACATGTATACATGGCAAGTCCTCTATAACGCTACTGTCCCACCGCACCATTTAATGATCCTGTCTGAAAAACAAAGGCGTACATTTATTGGACATTTCAATTTGTTTTTCGGCTGATTTACAAACATATTTAGACATTGACAGACGGCGCTTAGCAGTTTTAAATCTTGGACATGTTCAGAGTTTGAAACAGTCAGCTTCCCATTGCAATTCGCAATTCTCATATGTTACTTTGGCGTTATTTTGCCATTTTCATTGTAACTTGGGTGAATTCTTACTGTTTTTTTAGAATTCTATGGGTGTTGGGCAGGTGAACACTGATGTACCCAGCTTGGCATTAAAAGGCAAAGTTCACCCTGATGTCAAGTTGGTTTTTATAAAAGCAGAAAAATGAGAGAAACATATTAATGAAAGTTTGGTGAAAATCCACCAAAGAATAACAGAGTTATGAAGTTACAAATATTAATTTTGTGACATCACATGCGGGCACCTCCCCATATGTCATGTAATATTAATTCCATAAATTGTCATTTTTTAATTGTTCATGATAATCAAATAGGATTTTTTTTTTCATAGAAGCCTGTATGAAATAATGTTTCTGATAATATACTGAACGCACAGGTAAAATCCTTTTCAAATCTTTTGAGAAAAAGTCACTTTATGGCATTTATATCACATGACATATGGGGAGCTGCTCGCATGTGGCATCACAAAATTAAAACTTTGAAACATGATAACTCTATTATTCTTTGGTGGATTTTTGTCAAACTTTCATTAATATGTTTCTGTCATTTTTCTGCTTTTATTAAAACCAATTTGACATCAGGGTGAACTGTGTCTTCAATAAGATACAAACCGAATGTTGACACACATATTTCAGATTTTTTTCATCCCTTTGCATTTATTACTAATACTTACACAATAGTACACATTTCTCGGACGTATTTAGACATTACTTTTCTATCTACCATCCATGGCCTAAAATTTTTTAATTTCCTGCAATCTGATACTGTCTGATATTAATATTTAAACAGACTTGTTAAACAGCAGTATGGGACAAGAGCTTGAAATCACATCAAATTAATTTTATAATAAAGTTAATATAAAAAATGAATTTAATTTATATTAAAATTTATTGTTAAAACATTGATTCTAATATATCTAAAAATCAGCGAAATGGCACTCTTTTATACAGTATAATCTGGTAGCTTTAATTCTAGAGACCCATAGTGAGATTTGATCGCCGCCAACACAGATACTGACACGTGGAAGACAACAGTGAAAAAATATCGCCAGGACAGGTTAAAAAGATACAGATTACACAAGATTATGAGACCGCCGACGATGAATTGCCTGGACGGACGTTTTATATCGACAGTCCACAGGAGGAAGGCTTGGTAGTAACACAGTATGGTGGCCAGCAGAAACGTCAGCATCGCTTTTAAAAGGATTTGCGTTCCCTCTGGATCACTCTGGAAAAAAAAATAAAGATAGAATGGTAAAGACACTTTATAACATTGTGGAAGCCCCATTTTAAAAATGGTCAAACTTTGCTATGACATATCTGACAGTGCCTGAATGGACAAATAAACACCCTAGAACACAACAGTTCACACATTTATGCTGTCACTCATAAAATAACCACATATAAAAATCTGCACATGAATTACTGTCGGTCGACGGAAATTCTGCAACATATTAGTCTATGGGAGAAAACTGGAATGGCCGTTCAATAATTTTCAAAGTTTCAAAGCACTTAATGATCGGTTTGAACTGCAATTTTTTTTCAGGGCTTCAGTTTTAAACCTTATCAGAGACACTGATAGCATGGGGGATCATACAACCCATTTTGTATTAAATTGGAAACATTGTTACATGATGCCTTTAGGATAAAAACATGAACTGTGCATTTGCAGATCATTCCTTTGTCTTGTTTGTAGCAGCATTACATAACAAAATATTAACAACTTCTAATCTGTTTGAAAACACACTTGTCATACTTGATATGGACATTATTGAAAAGCGGTGATGATCATTGGATCAAATAAGGTGGTCGCCATCCTCGTCAACAAAACATTGGTATTACCCACTGATCGTTTGTTCCAAGTTTGACCAAATTGATTAGAAATACATCATTTGAAGTTTTGACCCCCAGATGACCTTTGACCTCTCCAGTCTCATCAACAAACATGTTGTATTACCCACTGATCATTTGTTCCAAGTTTGAACACAATTGATGCACACAAAAAGAAATGAGCAAAAGTTATATTTTGACCCCTAGAAAGTTTGAACACAATTGATGCAGAAATAAAGAAATGAGCAAAAGTTACCTTTTGATCTCTAGATAACCTTTGACCTCACCATCTTCATCAACAAACACTTGGTAATACAAACTTTATAAAAAAATGAGGCACAATAAAAAGAAATGAGCGAAAGTTAAACAAAAGCTTTAAGAAAAATAATGCACATGGCCTCATATCAGTTGACCTTTTGACCCTAGATGACCTTCGACCTCATCATCCCCATCAATACACACGTGGTATTACCCAAGGAGCATTTGTACCGAGTCTGAACACAATTGGTGCAGAAATAAAGAAATGAAAGAAACTTTAACATATTCGTAACAGGCCACCAGACCAAGAGACTAACAGACCAACAGGAAAAGTGATTACTAGGTCTCTGCCAAACTTTGTTCAGGTGAGACAAAAAATTAACTTCGTTGTCAGTCCACGTGGATAGTGGGTCCAAGATCAAACTAAGTCATGATCAAACTACGTCATTCTCACCCTCCCATATACCCACTCATACTCGTGGGTGGAATGGGGTAAAGCAAATAAAGTGTCTTACACAAGGACAAAAACTCACCACCAGGTTTCAAACCAGGAATCTTGCAATTTGCACTTTTTATATTTACTCTTAACCTACCAGAGTATTTAAATCTCTATGGACTTTATGTGCAGATTTATGACTTTGGCACATTAAAGAGTTAATATTTTTGTGTTGTGGGGTTTTCTTATTCTGGAAACAAAATAACAAATGAAATGAAGTCAATACTTACAGCATAACTGATAGTCCCAAATGTTAACACCCCCATGATTCTGGCTAGATTCAATGTTCCACACATCACTGTCAGAACTAGAAGTAATTTCGCCATCCAGTCTCTCCGAGAAAATGGTCTTCTGAAATCTGAAAATTGGTAAAAGCATGTTAACCCGCTGAAATCTAAAAGCATGATTTCTCATCAAAGGTCTATGGGAAACGCATGTTAAAACATATATTCAAACCGTCTTCAACAGGGTAAAAACTGTCAATTCATAATCATTTCTGTCAGGGGTTACAGACTGCATGCACAGAGGACTAGATTAATTTAAATGGGCATGCTTCTGCCATCCTTCCCAATTCTGCACCCAGTAATTGATACCCACTACCATGCAGCTCATTATATAATATTTATCTCATAAATATACCTGATGTAGCTTCTAACCTTTGACCTTGAAGTCCATAAATGTATTTAAGCTTACAAAGCAATACATCATTTCACTAATACATAAGGCAAATGACTAGCAGGGTCTTCTTTGTGGCATGCAATTCCCATATGGGCATTTCCATGAATTATTGGACGAATCACAAATTTTATAAATTGCTCTTTCTCGAATCATATTACATTTTAATGGTTTGAATGGGTATGAATCATGAAGAAACAATGGGGGGACATCATTTCTACTCTTTTTTAAGTCTTCAACAGCACCCTCTAGGAGAATCAGAACCATACATGAAATACCACATGTGGGACTTGTGTGAATAAATCTCAGTTTTATGAAAAACTATCATTTATTCTGCAGTTTTTTCCATGCCAACAGCCTCTTCTTGTTGTTTTGAAAGTTTTAAAGCACCACATATGCATACTAAATCTGAAAAAGACATGAATAAACGCAAATTTGTGTGGATGGACAAAATGTAACATAACTAACCGTAACGTAACTAACCATGTTTTTGATGTTGTAGTTAAAAATGAAAATATTTTCATCAATAGGTTATATACATGTATCAAATGACTTATCAAGACACCAGAAATAGCATGAATACCACAGTTTGTTTCAATTGGAACAGGTTGATGAAACTTTGAGGACAAAGACTTGTAATTTTTTTCCACGTCCTCTTTATGTAACATAACTAACCATAATTATCTTGTTATTACCACTAAAACATTCTCATGATTTTGCTTGATGTTGTGAAGTAGGTGCCAGTCTAGAGAACTGACAGTACCAAAACAGAAAAATAATATCAAAGCATATTCATGTAAGAGCCAAATGTTGAGTAAAGTTTGTCATAAAGTGTAACGAATCATGGAATTGCCCATATATTGTTCTTAGTCTGTAACAGGTTAAACTTTATCCAAGGACCTATCAACATGAAAGGCATCTCATATCAAATCTTAGAAATACCGCCAAATGTTCATTATAAAATTATATTTGTAATTTCCGATCCACGTGGAATACATATTTACCTCAAAAATTCTTCAAATTAGAACGGAAACCAGTAGTAAACTGATGCACAACCGGCCAGCACTAATAATATCCCAACTGTTCAGTCTGAAATCTTACGATCAAATGATCTAAATTGTACTCGTCATATAGCAGATGGTCTGTAAGCATTACAAGTATAAATCAATTCTGTACTCCAGAAATTAATGTTAACAGTAAAGGAGAAATTAAATGTTCCCACTCAGCCATCCCATTGCATTTTCATTGTTGAGAAACAATTCAATGTGCACCACTGCACTACCCGATGTACACAAACAGCTGCACAAATATTGGATGTTACAAAGTTATGTAAATACTGTACGTATCTGCATGTGTGATCTTTCTTGGTTCAATCACATCAAATACTTTGTGATGTCTAAATTTGTTTGCCAAAGACAAATTTGTAATTCAAATATATTCAGGTAACAAGAAATTAAAAGCAATTATGGATATGACTACAATTTAAATACTTGAGCTAAATATTGACAATCACTGTAATTGCATGGGGGATTCCTGAGCAAATATGATACTACTCTAACAGCACTGTGAACTGGCATGCATACAAATTAATTCTACAGAGAGCACTCTTCACCGAACACATTTGTATACATTGTGATGATTTCCCATATTAAAATAATACTACAATATTTTAAAGATAAACAAAAATGGCAATGGCTATATGCTACCTACTCATTGTACACAGGGAATATGCATGGCAAGAGGTTTGCCTATGCCATGCAAGCACTGTAATGTGCTAAAATTCAGGTTAGAGATAGAAACCTGAGTGAACAAAATGCCAACATCTACAAATTAAATTAGTATTTGACCTTTGAACTTTAATCATTTGCAGAAATATCTAGCTACACTTATTACTAGCTTTGTATTCAAATCACATCTCAACTGGATACTAGTTGTCAATATATGCCTGGAATGTGTCAACTCATGCAATGTCCATTGACCTTTGACCCTTGACCTTAGCCTTAATCACCTGACTGAACTGTTTCAATATCGCTAACCTTTCTACCAAGACATATCACCACTGGACACTCCTTGCTGTAGTTATCTCTTCAAAACGCTACAAATTAAGTGCAAGTTCAGTGGCCATTCATCTTTAAAGGTAAATGACATGATTGGGGGTAGTTTTCAACTTGGGCTGAAACTACTCCAGAATCAAGTAAACTATGCAAGGATTCTCCTGTGAAAATCTTGTAATTAAACGTTGACTCATTCTAAAATAACTAATGTCAATATCCCTCATGGCAGGAAAAATTTGCTGTGTGGCTCTCTATGGGTCCTATTTTCATTGTGCCCCAATAGAATTAATGTTCATGCTTGATTCTCCTCAAGTAAACAAATTAGACAAAAATCCTTCAAGCTGGGAGATCCACTCCAGCTGATGTATAGTTGGTATATATTTCAACTCATTTGGTTCTCGAGGCATTTCCAAGTGTTCCCAATCATGTCACTAATCTTTAACCCTAGCAAAATAAAATATAAATAAATCTTGTTACTTTTGACTTTAAGCAGAAAGGTTTAATGTCAATTCATGCAACGTTCATTGAATTTGACCTTTGACCTGACAGAACTGTTCCACTACTGCTAACCTTTCTACCAAGACACATGACCATTGGACACTTTTTGCTGCTGTTATCCCTTGAAAATTTTAAATAGCAAAAGTTCAGTGACCTTTGATCTTTAACCTTGATATCTTGACAAAATGATATCAAATAAAATAAAACTTGTGACTTTTGACTTTAAGCAGGCAGGTTACCCTACTCACTTGTTGGTTTATGTGTGTCTACAGGCAAACTGATGCTATGATCCCGCATATGATAACTACTGCTGGTGCTTGTTGTGTCTGTTCTGCTGCTGGATGTTTCCAAGTCTGTAATATTGATCCTGTGTGGTGGGCGCAGTTTGACTTCCAACGACATATCAGAGTACTTCATGCGTGCATTAAGAGTCATCGTGTTGTTGTACCTCTGCTTTGTCTTCTGAATGACACGATCTTCGAACACAAAAGACACAAATTACAGTAGGGTTACGAGATTGAAAAGAAATGTAAGTTGCCTGTTTAAAGGCAGATATCTTGATTTGCAGAGTTTACCGGTTTATTAGGATTTGATCCATTGGAAGAAAGGAAGGTAGAAATAAGTTATTCAAAATTTGGGGATCATATGATCTCCATAGCTTTCACCCACTAATTTTCAAATTGTAAATAATTCACCTATTTCTGCGTAGCTGAAGCCAATTGGCACTGGTCCAGCTTTACTAATGTTTCTGACCCGGTATAAACTTTAATTAGCAGGGAATATGTGTTCACTTAAAGACGGAGTACAGGATTTGCATGCCAGAAAATGGCAAAATGAATGAAATCAGCTCAAATCGTTCACAATGTGAAGATTAGTATAAATAAACACCTGTCATAGAACCTTTGGGTAGAATACATAGTTTCGATGAAAATCTGGACATTTAAACTTCAAAATTGACACAGTGACGTAAACATGCACGGGCTGTTTCGTTAATTCCAAAATTGTCTGATCAGCCGTTAGCCGAAGGTCGCGCGGAGTTTAGCCGTTTAACCAATCAGTGTGCTTCGCTGGTCATGGGAACCGTGATCTGTAATTTGAGCAAAATTTAAACTTGTGGAAAGAACAGTATTCTGGTAGCATATCGTTATTAGTTGTTGTTTTTTCTCCTAAAACAACAAATTTGTGACGTACATGTGTAGATCTCAGACTTCCAATACACCGTTTGTAAGTACTAAACGACCGTTTAGTATAGATAATGAAGGGAAGCGATGGACTTGCAAATCCTGGAATCAATCTTTAATGATACAAGAATAACGTCTGGCAACCAGCCTAGTGCAAAGGTCACAAACATGTTAATCAAATTAATAAACATGTTGCTTACTCAAATCAAGTTTTTAATGGTTATTATTGTCACTAGACTGGCTTTTCTGTCAGACTGTCTTGTGAGAGGTTTAAATAAGTGTGAATAGTTATATTATAAATGATTTTCGCCCCTTTCCGGATAAAGCTCATTTTGGGGTGTGCAAATCACGAACACAGTCTTTAAATTTTGTACATGTCAATGTGTTGATCACTTGACATCCAAAATTGTGTATTACACAGATAGTCAACTGAGAAATACTCTCATTTTTGTTAACATATTTAAGCCAAACATAATAATGTTCCACTGTAATAATAAACTAATTATGGACACAAGTATTTGCTTGTGACCTTGACCTTTAACCTTTCAACTCCTGATAATCAGTTCAACATTCTATTCAATGGGATATGTGCCATACATGTACAAATCAAAATAGTTTAAAAGTTACGAACAGAGGTAAACTCTGATGATGTTTACTCTATGGCACTAGTGGGAATTTTTACAATCTCAGATAATATTGAGAAAGCAGAAATAACATGATCAGCATATCATGTGGCAAGTTCAAATCCATGAATCAATCATAGTCCACCAGAAAGTAAAGAAAAAACTAGAAAAGTTCGACTGCGCGCAGTCAATGGGTATGCCTCCGCCCACTATACATGTAGCACATAAAACTGGCTTTCCCACATAATGGACTGGGATGTTGAGTAATCGTCTATATAGGAAAAGAGAGGGGTATGATTTCACATATGCACAAGAAATCTTCAATGGACTTTAAGGAAAGAAAACTTCAAAGTGACTGGTTTTCATTTTTTTTGTAATACTGCACGCACTACAGTATTTTTCGTTTACTTATTGTCTCATTTATTTATCTATTTATTCATTCATTCAATCATTTATTGACTCGGATTTATTCTTCTACTTCTCTTCCATTATATCAAATTTTACAGCAAGACATATAGATAACAGTTTGAAAAACCACTGCCATTCATTATTTAAACTTTCAGTGTACTATACACTATCGCATAAAACTTAAAATTAGAGCTGACCCATGTTTAAAGACAGTCACCATTGACCACAGTTAAAAGAATTATGTGAAGCGAATAATCCTCCATGCTCTACATGTAGTGTATTTGTAAGGTCTCTTCTAATGAAAAGCCCTTGGAAAAATTGTATTTCAATGAATGATTTAGTCTTAAAAAAGGGCAAACTCTAAGCCACTTGAAGCTTGACCGCGATTCAGCGCTGCCCACTTCCTACCCATAAAATTAATATTGCTCGCAGATCTAGGGCCTATTTTATCTCCACAGAGTGATCTGTTCTATTCACTGCATATCTTGCAGTGGAGCTAACTTTCCAATCTTTTGTATTTAGTGGTGTTTTTTCCATTTGAACCGACTACTTAGCTCACATATCACGTTTGACAATCCTTTAAATTGAGCTCCAACTTTAGCGGTGGGTTTAAATCATGTCCAGTCCCCTTGGTCCCCTTTGTGCATGTTTGTGTAATATCCTTATTTGGGATGTTGTATGCAGTCAGATTTATGTAGGGGATATAACCATTTTACCATCACCAAAATTGGTTCGATTCATCCATATCAGCAACACGGCTAAACAATCTAGCCAGAGATATTCATTGCAGTAATCCACAGTTTGCCACTGTGTTTAAGTCTCTCTTGAAAGTGAAATCTTTCTCGTTGAGTTACTTTATGGACAGGTCACGATGCTCACTTTAGATGCACAGCGAGGGAGAGACGGTGCCTGGGAATCTTGTACCGCATGCTGGTCATTTGTTGTCGTCCACGGACGCATGGCTCAGGAGTGTCAGCGATGAAAGAGCGTAAGGGAGATCTGCATCATTTAACTTGTCTAAAGCAACTGGATATATGAAACGTGACATTTACATTGGCTCAATGATTACGCTCATATTCGTTGCCAGTAAGTCCATACGTTTACTGTGAGTTGATAGTCTGAGCGTGCGCAGCTCCAAGGTTAAGGTTTGTATTCATTTGGATACCAAACTATGTTATGTTTGATCTTTACCAAATGTCATGTACACTGCAGTGTTTCAAATTTGGGATTCATACATTTAAAGTTTTTATATATATGAAATAATCATTTGAATTGGGCTGTGTTCAACGTGTCATTTTGTATGCGAGAAGTCTGTTTAGACCATGGATGTACGTTTACCAATGATTATGAATTTGGATAGGGCGTTGCTTTCCATCGCGTACATATTGCCCAAAAACCATCTATATGACTTCACTGCCAAAAAATGAATCAATGGCGGTAAAACTGTCATTCATAATCATTTCTCCTCAGCGGGTTACGACACTGCAGTGCAAGAGGACTAGATTAATTTGCTATGGTATTATCCTCGTCATCCTTCACAATTCGCACCAGGCAATGCTACGCGATGGACCCTGCAGCTCATATATATTTTATTTATACTCATAATATACTGAGGTAGCTTCTGACCTTTGACTCTGAAGTTCCACAAATTTATTTAGCTCCAAAGCAATACATTCATCTCGCCTCACCGTAACACAGGCACATGATTAGCAGCGGTCTTTTTTGTGCATGCAGACGCCTTGCCAACTTCTTTATCAGCTTTCAGTATTGTGCATGGCTGAAAATCAGAATATTTGTAGGGTAATCAGTATCTCTGACATTCAGTTTAGGATGACATAATTCAAACTTTGAAAATCAAATCTTTAGCATAACCTTCGATTCTTGTCAAATTTCCAGTCAATACTGAAAAAATCTAGATACTCTTGGTAGCTCTTGGCATGCCAATTCCTATCTTGTTTTATCACCTCAACAGGTTAAAACTTTATCCAAGGACGCATCAACCAATGAAAGGATCTTCATATCAATCTTCAGCAATACAGCAACTGTTCATTACAAATTATATTTTAATTTCGATCTACTGCGATAAGATTTACCTCAAATTCCTTCAATTATGTACGGAACTGTAACTAAACTGACTGCACACGGCCAGCACTAATAACTATGCAACATTCAGGCTGAAAATCTTCGATCAAAATGATCTCATGTACTAGTCACTATAGAGAGGGTCTGTAAGCATTACAGTTAAAATCATTCTGCTACACAACATTAATGTTAACACTAATACAGTACGGAGAAATTAAATGCTTCCACTCGCTATCAATTACGTGTTCAGGTGGTGAGACATTTCATGCGGCACCAGTTGCACGCTCACCCGATGTACATAAACAGCTGAACAAATATTGGGATGTTACAAATTTATGCTAAATGATGGTAGTATCTGCATGTGTGATCTTTTTGGTTCAATCGCATCAAATTACTTCTGTTGTGTCTAATGTGTTTGCAAGACAATTGTAATTCAAATATCTTCAGGTACAAGAAATAAAAGGCAATTAATTGGATTGACTACAATTTAAATCTTGAGCAATACTTGACAATCACCGTATTGCATGCGGGTTTCCTGAGTATATGATTACTAATCTAAGCGACACTGAAAATTGGCTGCATTCAATTAATTATACACTGAACACTCTTACCGAACAATTTGCTTATTGTGATGATTCTCCTATGCACTATTACTACAATGTACTACAGTAAACTCCTACTTAAAAAAATGCAACTGGTATTGCTACCTACTCATTGATAACAGGGGGATATGCATAGCAGAGGTCTTGGCTATGCATCAAGCACTGTCAATGTGCTAAAATATTCTAGGGTTAGAGTTTGGAAACCTGAATGGAACAAAATACCAAATTACAAAATTTCTTTCAGTATTTGACCTCTTGACTTTATATTTGCAGAAATATCTAGCCTATATTATTCATAGCTTTCTATTAAGTCACCATGTTCAACTGGATACTAGTTGTATGCCTGTAATGTGTCAATTCATGCCACGCTCAAATTGACTTTACCCTCTGACTTACGCCTTATCACTTGCTGAACTGTCTTCAATATCGCTAACTTTCTACAAAGAATTCCACCACTGGACAATCCTTTGATGTAGATATCTCTTCAAATGGCTAATAATTAAGTGCAGTTCGTGGCTTTCATCTTTAAATGGTGAAATGATCACGAATGGGGCGGTAGTCTTCACTTGGGCTGAAACTACTCTAGAATCAGCAATTATGCAAGGATCTCTCTGATGAAAACCTTGTAGTTAACGTTGACTCTTCTAAAAGTAAACTATTAATGTCAATATCTCATGGTAGGTCAACTACTGTGGGCTCTCTATGCGGTCTATTTTTATTGTGCCCCTTGGACAGAATTAATGTCTTGATGCTTGATTTCCTTAAAGCCCAAATTGTAGTTTGGGGCATTGTTTGTTCTTTGAAAGCTTCTATGCCCCAGTTCCATACCTGCAATAATAGATCTTGCATATGTCTTTAGTTGTTTTTCTATGAATTTATGACAAAGTGTGTCGCGGGTCGGGGGGCGCGGGGAGGGACCCCTGAAATTTTTGACTATTTTTACATGTGCATCAAGGCTCCATAAGCTTTAAGGTTATATGAGTCCTATACCTCATCTGAAAGAGCGACTATGCTCTTTCAGATGGAGGTATAACTCGGATACATTAAGCACTTATTAACCCCTTTGGATCCTATGATGTAAAAATATGGTCAAAAATGTCGGGAGGTCCCCGACATTTTTCATAAATTCATATAAAATAGAGCAGTTCGACTTAGCGCCGCAGTCCAGAATGGGATGCCTCCGCAGTCCGCACTCCCATCCATTGAGTAAATTTGAAAAGCTTCAAGGTACCATGGTAGCAGACAATTACATGAATAGCTAAGGCCATTACCTTGACAACGTTACAGTAAATCCAATTTAGCGTTCTCAATTATAGTGACAGTAGAGATCAAATTGGACATGAGGCTTGTGACTTTGACTTGACTTTCAACTCCAAAATTCGAATTCAGTAAATGGTGCCCTTATTATGATACTTCTACCAGTACATAAATCGGAAAAGTATACTCAGTTATCACCAGTAATGAGCCAAATCAGACATATTTAAGGGCCCCGGTGACGCTGTTGACCGTTGAACCGTTTCAGCTGGCAAATCTATTCAGTTTATTCGGTGCCTCATAATAGATACTTTCACACGTTACATGCAATCCACTGGGCTGTTCTCACAAGTTATGCGTACAGCCAATCGACTATTTAGGCCGGTGAACTTTTGACCTTTGACTTCAATCTCCAAATCTAATCGTTCATTGGCATGCTCATAATCATACTGCACCCAAATTACATGAACAATCCGCCAGACCGCTCTCAATAATCGCGCTAGTAACGCAGCCCAATCAGGCGACATATTTACATGCCGTGGTGACCTTTTGACCTTGAGCTCCAAAATCTAATCAGTTCAATTGGTGCCTCATAATACATACTCACCACGTTACATGAAAATCAAGCTGGCTGTTTCGAAGTATATGCTCCGGTAACGAGCCCAACTCAGACCAAAGTTTCAGCCGGTGACATTTGAACCTTTGACCTTTCAGCTGCGAAAATCGTAATCAGTTTATTGGTGCCTTATATACATATTCACCAAGTTAATGACAATAGACCACCAGTCGGCTCTAAGTACCTATCGCCCGGTAACGAGCCAATCAGATTTTCAGGTCCGGTGACTTTGACCTTTTGCCGTTGAACTCGCAAAATCTAATCAGTTCATTTCGGTGCTCATAATACATACCTCACCGCACGTACATGAAATGTTAACCGGCTGTTCTCCGTTATCACGGTAACGAGCCACCAAATCAGACCTATTTTAGGCCAGTGACCTTTGACCTTTACCTTTTCATCTCCAAAATCTTCAGTTCATTGGTGCTCGATAATACATACTTACCCAAGTTACATGGACAATGCCAGACGGCCTCTTAAGTTATCGCCGGTAACGAACCCAATCAGACATATTTAAAGGCCGGTGACTTTGACCTTTGACCTTTCAGCTCCAAAATTATCAGTTCATTGGTGGTCATAGGTACATACCTGGGTCTAGTTACATCAAAAATTGATTCGGGGGTTCTCAGTTATCGCCGGTAACGAGATCGGGTAACGAGACGGACACGGACGGACACCCGAAAACATGATGCTCCGGCAACTTCGTTTGCGCGAGCGCATAAATACAGAATTCAA
>JZLH01S0412728.1:38195-48786 GCA_001188425.1 Eucidaris tribuloides | reverse complement strand
GACATTCAGTATCTATTATTGCAGGGTTATGATTTTGGGGCATAAAGCTTTCAAATAACAAAAAATCCCCAAAACTAAACTTGGGCTTTAAGTAAACAAATTAGACAAAAATCCTTCAAGCTGGGAGATCCACTCCAGCTGATGTATAGTTGGTATATATTTCAACTCATTTGGTCCTTGAGGCATTTCCAAGAGTTCCCAATCATGTCACTAACCTTTAACCTAGCAAAATAAAATATAAATAAATCATTACTTTTGACTTTAAGCAGAAAGGTTGGAATATGTCAATTCATGCAAGGTTCATTGACTTTTGACCTTTGACCTTAATCACTTGACAGAACTGTTCAACTACAGCTAACCTTTCTACCAAGAAACATGACCATTGCACACCTCTTGCTGCTGTTATCCCTTGAAAATGTTAAATAAGCAAAAGTTCAGTGACCATTCATCTTTAACCTTAGCAAAATATAAATAAAATCAAACTTGTGACTTTTGACTTTAAGCAGACAGGTTGCCCTACTCACTTGTTGGTTTATGTGTGTCTACAGGCAAACTGATGCTATGATCCTGCATATGATAACTACTGCTGGTGCTTGTTGTGTCCGTTCTGCTGCTGGATGTTTCCAAGTCTGTAATATTGATCCTGTGTGGTGGGCGCAGTTTGACTTCCAGCGACATATCAGAGTACTTCATGCGTGCATTAAGAGTCATCGTGTTGTTGTACCTCTGCTTTGTCTTCTGAATAACACGATCTTGCAAACACAAAATACAATTATGAGATTGAAAGAAATCTTAATTACACCTTTAATTTTTTTGTCCATGTCAATGTGAATACAGTTATGTAACTAAAAGAAATCTTAATTACACCTTTAATTTTTTGTCCATGTCAATGTGTTGATCTCTTGACATTAAGTTATTTATTACACAAATGATCAACTGAGATATACTCTCATTTTTGTTAACATATTTAAGCCAAACTCAATAACGCTCCATGGTAATAATAAACTTATTATGGAGATTAGCATTTGCTTGTGACCTTCACCTTTAACCTTATAACTCATGGTAATCAGTTTATCATTCTATTCAATGGGATATGTGCCATACATGTACAAATCAAAATAGTTCAAAAGTCACTAACAGAGGTAAACTCTGATGATGTTTATTCTAGGAAACTAGAGGGAATTTTCACAATCTCAGATAATATTGAGACAGCACAAATTACATGATCAGCATAATGTGACAAGTTCTTATCCATGAATCAATCATAGTCCACCAGAAAGGAAAGAAAACTGGAGAAGTTCGACTGCGCGCAGTCGATGGGTATGCCTCCGCAGTTCACACTCCCATCCAACTGATGTAATATGAAAAGCTTCAAGTCACCATGGTAGCAAGACCAATGAGATCAATAAGCCCATGTGACCTTTGACCAAGTTACAGTAAAATCTAATAAGCAGTTCTAAAATTATTGTGACAATGAGCTCAATTGGGACATGAGGCATTGTGACCTTTCAACTCCAAAATTGAATCAGTAAATTGGTGCCTTATATTGGATACTTCTCCCAAGTTACATAAAAATTGGACCAGTCATACTCAAGTTACCACAGTAATGAGCCCAAATCAGACATATTTTAGGCCTGGTGACCTTTGACCTTTGAGCTCCAAAATCTAATCAGTTCATTGGTGACATACTTCACCCAAGTTACATGAAAATCCGACTGGCTGTTCTCAAGTTATCGCGGTAACGAGCCCAAATCAGACATATTTTAGGCCCGGTGACCTTTGATCTTTGACCTTTTGGCTCCAAAATCTAATCAGTTCATTGGTTTCTTACAATACATACTTCACCCAAGTTACATCAAGATCCGGCCAGCCATTCTCAAGTTATTGTGGCAACCAGCTCAAATCAGACATATTTTAGGCCCAGTGACCTTTGACCTTACAGCTCCAAAATCTAATCAGTTCATTGGTGCCTCATAATACATACTTCACCCAAGTTACATGAAAATCCGACTGGCCGTTCTCAAGTTATTGCGGTAATGAGCCCAAATCAGATATATTTTAGGCCTGGTGATCCAAATCAGATATAGGGGAGAGCGGGGCTAATTGGCGCGTGGGGTATGTTGGAACATTGTAATTTTCTCTTACAGCTTAAATATTTTTTCTTCAATAATACACTCAGGTGGTAGGCATTGGCAACACCTCTCCACCATCAAACTTTGAGGCAATTAGATTTGATATGGTTTGTGCTAGAGGGATAAGTTTGATTTTTCGCCTTCTGAGTTATTTTCTCTGATTCTCAAAAAATTTTGATTATTTTTACTAAAGGCTAACGATAAGAATTCAAGTATTGCTATTTATAATTAGGCTGTATTCACCTATAAAATAAGGCTAGTCATATTTGGTCTTGTTTGCTTAGTTTGGCCACAGGGTCTTCAAAATCCCAAAAATGCCCTTCGGGATTAGTTGGCACTTTAAGTAGGGGGTTAGTTGGCACACATTTTGGCAGGTGTACCAACTAACCCCCAATACAGAATCATGTGTAATGTGTGCCAACTAACCCCCAATACAGAATTATGAGTTACGTGTATAATGTGTGCATTCACACAAATTGCACTCACAAAGCCATTACTTCCAGTTTTTTTTCTTCAAATAAATGATACACAATGTTGAAAATGTACGTAGGGATCCAAAACCAAGACCAGACCATACAAGACCAGTACAAAATCAAGACCAGATTGGGAAGATAAGAATTATGCACACTTATACTAATATCCAAATTTCAAAATCACATAAAAGTGCTAATTCTCTATAAATTCTTAAGTTTTGTGAAAATCTACAGACTGTAAGAACATGTATTTTATTTTTAAAAATCTGTGTCAGTCAGTGTGTGTGTGTGTGTGTGTGTGTGTGTGTGACTGTGTAGTAAGTGTTTAGTGTTTATGTGAATAAGAAATAAATGAATGGGTATTCATCTGTTTCACTGTGATTCAATATTGTGTGATCTTTGTAGGGTAACATGTACAGTACCATACATAAAGCTATCGTGCCAACTTACCCCACCCCATGTGCCAACTAACCCCGGGGTTGGGGTTAGTTGGCACACTTGACATGATTTCATTTATACTAAAATATATAAGAAACTTAAAAGGTTTGAACTGAAATTGTACCCCTCATTTATAGCCCAGATAACACCCTTCATACTAGTATAGATATAATTTAATTAATCAATTTATTAAACTCTTGAGAGGCAAAAATCCCAAAAATCGTGCCAACTAGCCCCGCTCTTCCCTATTTTAGGCCTGGTGACCTTTGACCTTTGACCTTTCAGCTCCAAAATCTGATCAGTTTATTGGTGCCTCATAATACATGCTTCACCCAAGTTACATGAAAATCCGACTGGCCATTCTCAAGTTATTGCGGTAACGAGCCCAAATCAGATATATTTTAGGCCCGGTGACCTTTGACCTTTGACCTTTCAGCTCCAAAATCTAATTAGTTCATTGGTGCCTTGTAGTACATACTTGGTCTTAGTTACATCAAAATCCGATCAGCGGTTCTTAAAGGCAAGGTTCACCCTGACATTAAGTTGGTTTTAATCGATGCAGAACAACGAGAGAAACATGTTAATGAAAGTTTGGCGAAAATCCACCAAAGAATAATAGAGTTATGAGATTTCAAAGTTTTAAATTTGTGACGTCACATGCGAGCAGCTCCCCATATATCATGTAATATACATTCCATAAATTGCCATTTTTTAATGGTTCATGATAATTGAATGGGGTTTTTTTTCATTGAAGCATGTATGAAATAATGTTTCTGATAATATATTAAATGCACAGGTAAAATCATTTTCAAATTTCTGAGAAAACGGCAATTTTATGGAATTTATATCACATGACATATGGGGAGCTGCTCGCACGTGACGTCACAAATTTGAAAGTTTAAACTTCCATAACTCTGTTATTCGTTGGTGGATTTTCGCCAGACTTTCATTAATATGTTTCTCTCATTGTTCTGCTTTTATTAAAACCAACTTGATGTCAGGGTGAACCTTGCCTTTAAGTTATCGAGGTAACGAGAACCGGTAACGGACGGACGGACGGACAACCCGAAAACATAATGCCTCCGGCAACTTCGTTGCGGAGGCATAAAAAGGCTTGTGAATTTGATTTCTGCATTTTTCCCTGTATTTTGTTTTGATGCAACATTACTGCCACCTACATCTGACCCTTTGAAATCAAACCATTTCACAATATTATTGTTCATGAAGTTTACCAATGCCACTCAAATATCTTTGTTTCTTCTGATTTACACATTTTTACACTGGAACGGTCCCTGCTACATGCAGAACTATATTAACAATTTCAGCTAGATTTGTTTTTGCTATTTTTTTTCAGTGATACTATTAACTGATAACTTACCAAAGTCTATGAGGGCATATGGCCGAACAACATTTGCTACTTTTTTGTTGTCATAACTCGATATAAACTCTCTCTGAAGCTCCTCTAGAAAACAGAAGGCCAGAACACTTGGGTAGTTTTCTTCACACATTGTGATGAAACAGACTCCTAGTGATGATATAATGCTGAAACAGACATAAGATTAGACAAAAATTTATAATTATCAAATGATAGAAAATACCGCACATTTCACTAATAAATACACGTTAACGGCACACTACAAAGATGCTTCAAAGAGAGTGAAACATAAATACAGACTGCAACATAATTATAATGAAAGAAGATAATACACACAAAGTAACTAATTCATAATAATCCAAATCCAAATTTTATTGTTCGAAATAGAAATCAGAAATAGAATTCCTCCGAAAATTCAGTTTGCCCAATTGATCGTGGGCCTGGCACCACTGAGCAGCGCCAGTTCGACGTTGCTTTATCCCTTAAATCGTTGAACGCCAAACAGGGTAGCAGCAACTCCCATCTTTTAACGTCTTTTGGTCTGACGCAGCCATGATTTGAACGGGCTTGAACCCCTGACCTCCCAGTTGTGAGGCGGACGCTCTACCAACTGAGCCAACATAATCATGGGGGAAAATGTGATAAGAAAAAGTAATAAGGTGTCATGCTTAATTAAAGAGGTAAATTTTCATATTTGAATTTTGATTTAAATATTTCTATCGATATTGTTGAATGAAATGAGGAAGGAAGATTGCTCCAGAGAGGGCCATGTATGAGAAAGAAAGCTCTCCAATTATGTGTGACTCAAAGGATTTTTGAGTATGAGGAATGGAGATTTAATTGAAGAGTGTAAAACTTTAGGGCCTCTTGGATGGGGCAGATGTGTATAACTAACGTGTGGTACATCTTACAGATAAATTACATGATTGGGGGTATTCCTGAACTTGGGTGAAACTATTCTAGGATCAAGTAAAACTATGCAAGAATTGTACAGTGATTTTACTGTGATTGTACCCCCCCCCCCACCCCACCCCACCCCCACTAGTGACGACCCCGAGCCTAGACTTCAAAATCAAAATCATTACTTACTAGAGCCAATGACTTCCTGTAAACATTGAGCATCGGTCAGGGAACTGATATGCTTTCTTGGACAGGATTTTAGCAAACTTCTTGCTCTCTAGTACCCTCCTGTTTGGTTCGTGGTCTGTGGTGGCAGAGAGTGGAAGCCCATCCCTGAGGCGGGCTATCATGGCAAACAGCACACTACCACTCATGGTGGTATGGTGGTGAGAGTCGGGACACCGTCACTGAAACTGGGGGGTGAAATAGAGATGAAAAAAGTTTAGAACATTTGGTACTAGATGGTGTTCCTCTAAAATGTTACACTGGAGGTGGAGGAGGGTGGACATTAAGAAGTAGAAAAAAGTTTATAACAGCTGTCTTAACCCGTTGCCTCCGAGAATCTGAAAATTCCATAGAGTTAACACAGGGCACATCCGGTTCCCGTAGCCAACGGGTTAACATTGATTGAATCAAGTTTGGAAACAATACTTGAAGGGAGGTTGTTCCATGTCCTGATGGTGCGAGGAAAAAACAAACAATATGTATTTGTAACAAACTATGTGCATTCGTAACAAAAACGACACTGAAGAAATGCAAGAAATGGTATTTCATCTTTTGTTAAACCATGATTATAAAGAAAACATTCCTGGGTGTGTTCCTGTGTGCTAAGAAAATGGGAAAAGAGGGATTAGATAGGTACTGTATCTATAGGGTTCATGATACATATATCAGGTGAAAAATAAGTGTGTTTCTAAAACAGACATACAATATTCTCTTGCATTAATGCAGATAATCTGGGAGGTTGTCCATAACATGTGAGTAGAATCAGCAAAGCTACATTCACCATATATTTTGGTTAGAACTGTCAGAATAATAAATAAATTTTTCTTACTTGATTAAAGATTTTTTTCAGGTTTGTAACTTTGTACACAGTGAGAATTTCACTCAGATACTCCAGAGCCAGGTTATGAAAGCATTCACAATTAATATCTTAAAACACAATTCTGGAATGGTAACCAGTGCAAGTGTTGCAAGATAGATGATACTGCTTTGGATTTTTTTTTTGTGCAAGACACTTAAACCAAACTGCCAATTTCTGAATAACTTGTAATCTTAAGCAATATAAATCACAAAGTACCAAGTGGGATTGACCCATGACAAGCATGGGACCAATCAATTATCTGCATCATTCTGGTTCTGGTGAAGTACTGCATATCTCCTCGAACAGGTTAACATGCAGGCGTAATTTAACTGAAAAAAAAATGTTAATTTGAAAGTGGGCTTTTCAAATTATTGAATCCATTTCTGTTTGTTTTGGTTTTTAAAAATGTCAAGGGAGGGTGCATCTGCTTAACATGCAACAGTGATAGGCCATTCTGAAAAATGTCCTTGGTTCTATTGCTGGTCTACCGCAAAGCCACAAGTCGTGTACTGGATAATATATTTTAAGGCACTGTTTCATTCACAGCCTTGCACAAATATAGATTCTACTCAAGCTACAGACAGCCACGGTGCTGTCAACACAGAATATTCATTTTTGTTTAATTTTACTGATGGTAAAAAATGTGTACTTTCATTTACGTTAATTTAGAGGCCAAGGCAGGCATGCCGAATGTACGTGTGGTCCAGGCACACATAGTCCAGAGCACCCGTAGAACTATGGGGCAATACAGGGCAAAAGATGCTGTATTACCCCATAGCACGGCAACCGTAGCCGGACAATCTCCCTTTACAATGTGGGACACCCTCGCCGGTTATCCACAGCGCACGGCAGAAATTGTACCCGCGTCTCATTGATACCAATGCTTGAATTACCACGCACGGGCACGCGCGCGCGCGCCCGTCAACCAAGCAAAAGTCGCCCGAAGGTTGTCCACCGAGATTTCACTGACAAGCGAATGTGTGGGTAAGTTGAAACTCAAATTTAAAACTCAAAATCAAACTTTCGAAAGGATTTTTTCACAGAAATGTAATAAATGACGGCTTTTGCACAGTACAGAAATTTTTCATTTCACAAAAGTCATGTCTTGCAGCAAACAGCGGTCCAAACCACCGCTACCGCGAGTGATCGTAAAGGCGACGGACTTCACTACGGGTCGCTCCCAAGCGTGGTCCAGAGTCTATACTGCTAATGGAGATTTTTTGTGCACAGGTTACAGTAGGCTCTGGATCAAAAAAGATCACTGATGCATGGATAAGGCACTCACAAACAAATTCCGCATTATTAGTACAGTAGGGTGTATGTGGTCCATATCCTGGACCACATAGGTCTAGATCTATGTGGGTACAGGACATCCCCGTATATCGTGAAAATACCCAGTAAAACTGTGTCATACGTGGAAGTAGGGTGAAATTTCGGGCAAGCATTTATTTCTATTAAAATTTCTTTACCACATAGTATTACTTACACTGTTATTATTCACCTTGTTCCCTTACAATTGTGAACAACTTTCTTGCCTCTTCTTTTTCGGCGTAATTTTGTCCTTCCTTTCCTTCCCCAGTACCTCTACACACGATCGCCAGTCAAAACAACCTGCAGACAAGTAGTCTTTTACCCAGGTAGTAACTATCCATGTAGGACAATACAGCACTTTAATGCAATGGGAAATAGTGAAACACTTCACAACCCAGACTTTTTGAAGTCAGAAACAAAGACTATACGAATTTGATACACAGATTCATAGTTTCAAACATTTTATTTTAATTACATTTTTTGTTAATAAAGACTAAGTATACGTAAAAAAAAATATGTTTATTGTAAATTAATATTTTTAATCAAAATTATGTTACAAATGATTTTTATCATAAAAAAATTGTGATTTCAAAAGAAAAAATAGTAGTCAGAGGATTGGAAAAGCTGCTGGCAGTTTTCATTCGCTGATCCCAGTCAAATTTGTGGCTACGCCGTATATGTACCAATGAACATCGATGATGGGTGCAGCATCGAGGTAAAAATTTTCAACACCTTCACCAAGACAACGATGGGACGCCGTGGAAAAAACCCCGAAAAGTCGGGGTTGGAGATAGGGTAAGTAATTCCTTTCATATTTTATGTTCTTACTATACCTAGATTTTTAGTTAAGTTTTTATTCCATCAAAACAGGCAATGTTTAGCGAGAAATAATGGGGCTCATTTTTTCTTGCGTGGCGTGGATGAGTGTCTGCCTTGCGTGGTACAGGATTATGGACAAATTATAGAACTAGAGTTTAAATCTAAATCATTTATCCAATATTCGACTGAAAAGTTTGTCATATTTCTGGGGGCTTCTGTACAAGCTCGTCAAGCATGTCATTAATGATTTAAATTATGGACAAGTGACGAATCACGCCATGAATTGCCAAAAACAAAATCCAAAGACCAAACAAGGTGTCGCTTTTTCCACACAAAAAAATAGTCTGACCCATTTCATGTTGATCTGCACGTCAAAACCTATAAAATGAGATGCCGACACCCTTTCAGTGTTAAGTAAAAAGAAATTTATAGCTAGTGAAAGAAGGCCTTGCTGTGTATACCTCCCATATAGAAGCACTTCAATCTGTCTGTGCGAATTGCTAAGTAAGGGGTGAGTCAAATCTTCGACTACAACTGAACCACACACGACAACCAATACGTGGGACTGAAGACAAACGGCTGAATATCATTTCCAGATGTCCCATTTCTCTCTCTTTATTTCTCTTTCACATGCATGCCATATCAATGTAGAATGCTCACAATTATCACCACGGTGATATAAAGGAGCTACAATATAAAGGAATGAAAATTCGAGGTCAAAAATGTGGGAAATTTGTATCAGAAATGTCTTACAGAACTTTCTCTCGACTTCCGCTGCTCCAATCGGTCCGCTGTTATTGTTTACGATCTGTTCGATCGCCTGTGACCGAGAGTGACACGTGTTACATGTAGGACCACGTCATTCGACCAGGGGTCCGTTTCATCAAAGGCTTAGGAGAGACTTTGTCTCTCCTAAACCGGAGTTAGGAGAGACAAAGCTAAAATCCATTTCATCAAAAAGCTATCGCATAAAGTCTCTCCTAAATTGTGAGTTAGGAGAGACTTTATGAGCGAACCATTTCATGAAAAAAGCTATCACATAAAGTCTCTCCTAACTGGTGAATGTCATCACATAAACCTAGGAGTGGTCTAGGGGTACTCCTAAGTACTTAGGAGAGACTTTTCTTTTCACCTTTTCACATATAAACATATGTATGCGTGTGTCTGTATGTGTGTCTGTGCATGCCTGTGTCCGTTTCTGTGTGTGTTTGTGTGTTTCTGTGTATGTCGATGCGTGTATGTGTCTTTCTGTGTTTGTTCGTGTATTATGTGTGTGTCTCTGTGTATATCTGTATATCTGTGTCTGTTTGTGTATGAGTGACATATGCATGTGTGAGTCTGTGTCTGTTTGTGTGTCTGTATGTATATGTGTCTGTATAATGTCTAAGTCTGTTTCTGTGTGTGTATGTAGTGTATGTGTGTATGTGTTTGTCTGTTTGTGTGTGTGTCTGTGTGTGTCTGTGTATGTCTGTTTCTGTTTATGTGTGTGTGCCATGTGTCTGTATGTGTCTGACATATGTATCAGTGTTTATCTGTGTGTCTGTCTGTGTGTGTCTGTGACATGTGTCTGTGTGTCTCTGTCTCTGTATGTCTGTGTCTGTTTGTATGTGTATATGTATGTGTGTCTGTGTATGTCTGTTCTTTTGTTTATGTGTGTGCCATGTGTCTCTGTGTATATCTGTGTCTGTTTGTGTGTATGTGTGTCTGTGTTACATATGTATGTGTGAGTCTGTGTCTGTTTGTGTGTCTGTATGTATATGTGTCTGTATAATATCTAAGTCTGTTTCTGTGTGTGTATGTAGTGTCTGTGTGTTTGTGTTTGTCTGTTTGTGTATCTGTGTGATATTTGTCTGTTCGTGTGACATGTGTCTGTGTATCTCTTTCTCTGTATGTCTGTGTCTGTGTATGTCTGTCTGTTTGTGTGTGTATATGTGTATGTGTGTCTGTGTACATGTCATTGGTGTTTGCCTGTTTGTCTGTTTGTGTGTGACATGTCTGTGTGACACGTTTGTGTGTCTGTTTCTGTATGTCTGTGTATGTCTGTCTGTTTGTGCGTGTA
>JZLH01S0412728.1:12693-27513 GCA_001188425.1 Eucidaris tribuloides | reverse complement strand
CAAATCTGGAAGTAAAATTATGCCATTCTTTAAAAAGGTTGAAACTTTAGTTTATTTTAAATTCACGTGCAATTTATGAGTATTGATCAAAATTATTGGATTAAGTAAAGTATTCCCGTGTTACTTACTGCCATGATTTGATTTGGTTACCATGGAAACAAACCCAACAAGCCCCTAACACCGCGCATGTAACTGTGCGTTTATAGCGCAAAATAGGGTTTCTCCGCCTGGCCCGTTCAACAAGATGCGGTGTGGGATGTACAAACCGAGTTGTTAACTTGTTAAAGAACGTTGAATTTCAAGGTCATTTCAAGGTCATGACAAGGTCACGTGAAGGTCATTTCAAGGTCATTTACCATGTCCGATTTACATTTATTATTTTGGGCCAGATCATACGTTTATATTACAAGATATGTTATGCCAAGTGTTGGCGCGCGTTCTATTTAAAATGTATATTTATTCTACAATATATACTACGAGTCTGAGAAACTTACAAATGAATGTAATTGCAATTACAATCAGTAACATTAAAAAATTACAGATACAAATGAATTAACATGATACAATAAATACAACAAATTGTGAATGAGAATTCAACAAGTGGGCCGTTGTCATGGAAACGGGCTTCAAAGTTCATCGACCTAAAATGACCTATTACGCATTGATGCAAAGTTGGAGTGATGCCCAGGGATGATGCCCCATATCAAACAAAGCGTTCTTTCTGTACAATGCATGACCTGATTAAGTTTATGTTTTACACGTTATAAGTCCTGGGTCAAGAGTATATGAAGGTGGGCTCAGTTTGGCTTGAGATATAAATTTATGACCTTGAAGTGACCTTGAGTTTGAAGCTTACATGGCAAATCTGGTACTAAAATTATGTTAAACCCCCCAAAAGTTAAAACCTTTGTTCTCAGCTGATATGCGATGTATGAATGATAATAAAGACTCGAAACCTTTTTTCTGTGTCACCGACTATCATAATTTGTTATGTTACCATTGAAACAAGCCAAATGTCACTAACTCAACGTATCCGTCTGTGCGTTTAAAGATGAACTTCATAACCGAAATGATTTTCGTTAATTGCATATAAAGTGAAACAGTCTTATATGTAGAAGATGCTGCTCACATTCAAAACAGTCTCATGTACTTCATTTTAACACATTTTTGTTAATTTTTTTCATTTTCTGTACAAAAAAGGTCAAAATTTATCATTTTTGGTAAAACGTAAGAATTTCATATGCAATTTAGTATTGTTCCAAAGTTTTGGCAAGCCCTTCTTGTTAAGACAAAATCATAGATATGTGTTAATCAGGATTATTGATCTCAATCTTCATTATTATGATAATCAGGATTATTGAATCTCAATCGTTTTGTTTTAGCCGTTGGGTCCATTTTTGGTTAAAAGATACTACATAATTATATTTTAGTTATTTTTGATGAAATAAATCATTTTGGGGGTTCAATACTGGAATTCCGATGATGGTCGCTAGACTTATGCAAAGCCGATCCTTATAAAGGAAAGGCATCTCTTTTTCAAGTTTAAAACACTGACATTGTGTGAATACACTGGTATATACCATCCAAGAACCTTGAGCAAAATACGGGAGCTAGACACTCAGTTTTAGTGGAATTCTAGAAACCGTATAAGGCTTTGATTTAAATTATTGTCTGGTTGAGACCAAAAAATCTACCAGTAGTCTTCTTTCAGACCCTCACAATGCATGTGTGTTCATCGTGTATGATATGTGACATTTATTTGAAATTTACAGATGTGTACCGTATAAATTCACGAGCACGACAAATTGTATGCAAGTCTCATGCAGATTATTATTCACAGACCAATACATCATTACTGAAACAATATTCATGAACTGACCTGGTTCAGTGAGTTTTTCACGGAATGTAACCATGGACCTACATTGGTCTACTCTTTTCAAATTTACGGATCTTCAGATTTCACAGACATGTCAATAGCCAAAGGGCATGATTGTTGCATGCTGTCCTACAGGAGGGGTGCAAATGCGATTCCCGCCATTAATAATTGTAGTGATTACCACAAGTAGTCTAGTGCTAAAAATGACTTTATATAACTTATGATATTTTGGGTCGAAACCGCGTTTAAGAATGATGAGAAATGCATGACTGATGTATAAGAAGATACAGGCCCTGAAAATCACTCTTATACAATGTTTGATATTTTGGTGAAAATGACAATTTGGGGACCGACAAAATAATGTCTGTTTTCATCGTCAGAGAGAGTTCTTGCGAAACTGGTCTCATAAGAAAGTGCAGTCACTCCCCAAAAGTAGACTTATATGGTTCTAATCAGTAGATCGGTGCCTCATACTATACATAGGCCTACCTGACCCAAGTTACATTGAATTCCGACAAGTCAATCATTACTACGTTATTGCGATAACGATCCCAACTCGGATATGTATAAGGCCTCATGACCTCTGACCTTTGCTCTTTCAACTTCGAAATCTAATCAGTTCACTGATGCCTCATACTAGTATGCTTGATCCAAGTTACATGTACATAAAATCCAATCAAAGTTATGGTGGTAATTAGAACCGGTAACGGACGGACGGATGGACGGACAGCCTGAAAACGTAATATATTTATGATAGATTTGACTAGAGCATTGGTGTGTCTCAGTGAATTGAACACCATAACATTAACACGTACCCATATTTTAAATATTCAGCAAAATATGGCCGTGAAATTTAAAATTTCACCGCATTCAATTACAAGTACAAGTTAGACACAAGTCATTAGTCACAAGGTTATTGTCCAATGTCACAGGTCACTTTGTGTAATATGCAGTCAACATACTATCGGTAATGCGTTATATACTGCAATATTTGGATACATCAATCATCAATTTTTAGGAAAATTGATCTTAAAGTTTAAATATCTATCACCATAGACAGCTGGATTGATTTTGATGGTGTAAAGGGTCAAAGGTTACAGCCCATTTTGTGTACTATTTAGGCATTTCAATTCGCAGCAATGTCTCAAGATTACATTGAAGTTTTGTTTTTATAATGAACTAGCTGGACTGAAGTATTCCACACTATTAGATTGGTGGACTGAGTGAATTTTAGGGAAAGAGGTCAGAGGTCAGAGGTCAAAGGTCACAGGTCACTTGTGTAACGTTCAGTCAATATGTCAATATATTGCGGGTAAAACATTATTATTGCAAAATCGGTATAGAGGTAAATGGTCGATTTCCATTAAACTTGCCAGAAGTAGGTATAAAGGATTGATTTAATTTCAGGTCAAAGTCAAGGTTCAAAGGTCATTGTCACTTGTGTTTTATGCAAGAATTTACATTGTTTACTACAATACATGGTTCTCTAGAATAGATTGATAGATCAAACGTAAATGAAGTAGCGTATGTGTTATTATAGATTCAAAGCTGGAACAAATTTTGAGGTTAAATGTCGCAGGTCACTTTATGCACTTGATATGATGTAGGTGACATATTGCACTTTCTGCGATATCTTAAGTAGTTTATGGGTTTTCAAGTAGCTCGGCTGTAGTGGTTAACTTTTTTTCACCATAGACAGATGGATTGATTAAATCGTGTTGTGAAAATATCAGGGTCGGAGGTCACATTTAATTTGTGTACTATTCAGGCAAACCTGTCTCTTTACGTCAATATCTCAACAACTTTAAAGCCCCCGTCACACTTATTCGGAATCAGCAGGAATCAAGCAGAACCAGCCGTAATGAAAATTTTTCAAAATTTGAGCCACATTCGGGAGGGAATTTCGAATTGATCTAAATTTGTAAAAATACCGTTCGAATACTTAGTGACCCCTCAATGCTGACTGACGTTGCAGCAACAGCTCGCCGTGCTTTTATGCGATTCGATTCTCCCTTGAATGCGATCGGAATGTTTCGAATGCTGTTGGAATGTCGTCAGAATATTTGGAGTGCAGTCAGAGTGCTGTTGGACTGCACTTTGAATGCCGTTCGATATTTTTCCTGTTCGAATGTACCTCGAAAGTTTTGAGCATGAGCAAAACATTCGGGCCGGACACAAGAATGGACCCGAATATTTGGAATGCACTCAGAATGCAGTCAGAATTTTCAGAATGCACTTCGAATATCCAGGAATGTGCCAAGAATTTTCATTCCGACTGCATTCCGGCTCATTCCGCCTCTAGTGTGACTAGGGTATAACTGAATTAGCCCTATATATCGCCATAGACAAAATTACTATTTTTATTTTAAGGGTTATAATGGTCACGAGTCATTTCTGGGTCTAATATGAAGAAAATACCATAGGTAATGAGAAAGTGGTTTTTAACAGTGAAAAATGGGGCTACCACAAAGTTAAACAGTATCTTTAGATTACAATTGGTGACAGTAGGAGGGCTTTTTACCCCTTGTGGTGAGTGTGTGCCCACTTGATCGAAAGGCTACTCACCCGCCGCATCCGCCTTTTCGCGTTGAGTCGCGCTGAATAGGGATTCGGCTTGGGTTCCGAAAGGGCGGGCGGTGGGCGCTGTGACTCACGAACAGAAACCAAAACGAAGAGGGTGTGTGTGAGGGATGTGGGAGGGAGTTCAAGGGAAGGAGGGTTGTGGCGGTTCACAGGGCAAAGACCAGAGGTGGAGAAGTGGCAGTAGGGCACGACTGCTTCGGTGTTGAACTGGGTGAGACAGTGGGAGGTCCCGGTCAGGTTTCAGACCATAGTGCCGGTGACCCCTGCAGCGTGCTATACGTGCTGAGGTGGAACGGAAGGAGCCCATTGCGTGGCCCCCAGCAAGTAGTGATAAGTGGAAGCTGCTGGACAGCAAGCTTGGAAAAGTTCTGGAGGTTGAGTTGACTGGGAGTGTAGAGAGGAAGATTGGAATGTTTGAGGGGTTGTGTTATGAGTTGTGTGCAGAAACCAGGGTTAAGGAGCAGGAGCGGGTGATGCCTCAACTGAGGGCAGATAAGAGGAGTTTGCGTTGGTGGTGGAGGCAATTCTGATGAGGAAGAGAGAGTTACCCTGGAGGGCCTGTATGATTGAAGAAGAGGTATTCGGATGAGAGAAGTACTGTATATCAGCTTTAGCAAGAAGCGAAAAAAAGGAGGGGAAGGAGAGGAAGGAGCTTTATAGAAATCCGCAGAAGTATGCGAAGAGGTTATTTGGAGAAGGGGCATCAGGGTGTTTGGAGGTGTCCAAGGAAGAGTTAGAGGAGCATTGAAAGCAACACATTGTGATGAGAGAAAAAGGTAGCTATTTGAGCTGCCAGGGCTGGTTAGCTAGGCCCTAGAAGCCTGAGGTCAGTTTTGACTTGGGTGAGTTGAGGCTGTGGGAGGTAGATGCTGTGGTAAGGAAGGTGCTCGAGCTGAGTGCAGCTTGGCAGAATGGCTTGTCCTACAAGTTGTTCAAGTTTTGTCCTCGTGTCCGAAGGGTGCTGTGGCAAATCCACAGGGGGCTCTGGCGAAAACGGATTGTTCAAGCCAGCTGGTGCTTGGCTGAATTAGGGGTGTACATCCCAAAGGAGAACTCCCAGGGGATTGGCCAGTTCAGACCCATTTCGCTTCTGAACGTGGATTGTAAGATACTATTTAGTGTCTTGGCAAGGCGACTGACAGACTTTGTGATGAAGAACAGCTTTGTGGACACCTCTGTACAGAAAGCGGGGGTTCTGGGTTTTCCTGGGTGTATGGAACATGCCCAGATGATTTGGGAGTCAATCCGGCTGTGTAAGCGTGGGAAGAAGGATGTGGACTTTATCTGGTTGGATCTGGCAAATGCTTATTGCTCAGTGCCTCACAGCTACTTCAATTTTGCTTTGGAGTTTTTCTGGGTTCCAGAGGTGGTCCGGAAGCTGGTGCAGAGCTATGACTGTCAGTTCAGGATGAGATTCACGACTGGAACTTACACGACGGATTGGCAGGCACTCGAGCTGGTATTTTGATGGGATGCCCAGTCTCACCGCTGCTCTTTGTTCTAGGTATGGAGGTGCTGACCCGTCATGTAGCCTCAGAGATTGAGGGTTTGACGCTGGCTGGCGAGGTTGTTGTGCCTTCGATCAGGGCGTTTATGGATGATCTGACAATTGTGTCAGGTAATGAGACCCAGGTTGATAGGGGGCTCCGCAGACTTGAAGATCTAGTAGCTTGGACACGGATGAGGTTCAAGGACAGGAAGAGCCAATCAGTGTCGTTGAGGAAGGGGAAGGTGGTTGCGAAGAGGTTTCGTATTGGGGTGAGGACATACCTCAGGTCTCTGAGCAGGGGGTAAAGAGTTTGGGCCGTTGGTATCAAGATAAGTTGAACGACAGGCATCGAGGTGTCCAAATGGTGGAATGGCTCAAGCGGGTGGACAGAACATTAATACCTAGAAATGCAAAGGTATGGTGCTGCCAGTTTGGTTTGTTGCCACGGATCATGTGGTATAACTGCAGGTGTATGAGGTGGCAGTGTCCAGGGTTGATCCAGCAGAAGTTGAACTCATACTACCGGAAGTGGTTAGGTGTCCCAAGAGTGCTTACAGATTTGGCATTCTTTTGCAGATCTAGGAAGTTACAGTTGCCTTTGACGTCAGTAGGAGTTCAAAGCAGGGAAGGTTAGGTCGGCAATGATGATGAGGGATCGAGTTCCAGGACCAAACAATAGCTGAATCTAGGCCACCGATCCGCACATGCATGGGGGAAGTGGAGGGCAGAGGAGGCTACGGACGATGCAGTGGCAATGGCCAAGTGGAAGGAGATGTGTGGTGCTGTTCAGGTGGGCAGGAGTGGGGTTGGGTTTCGTCCGGGCATGAGATGGTACAGTAAGGCAGGAAGGGCAGGAGGGATTTGGTGGTTGAGACAGTTAAGTAGGATGAGGAATGCCGGTTAGCAAAGGCTGTGCAGCAGGGAGTACAGGGGGCGCCAACTAGCTGGGAGGGGGTGCAATTAACAGAGGAAGGTTTTATGGAGCGACCTCATAAAAATGTCCTCCGGAGCCGTGCGCTTCATGATCAGCGCCACCTTCGAAGTCTTGCCATCACCGGTGAATTTGAAGGGATGGGGAGTGTGGAAGACCATAGCTGAGGGGTTTGCAAGAAAGCAAGGAAGTCGCTGGAGCGTGTCCTGTCAGCGTGTGGTGGGTGATTGCAAGCCTACATTTACACATGGAGGCATACCAGGTGTTGAAGGAGATTGGGAATTGGCAAGAGCAGCAGTGGAGGTGAGGAAGAAGCATGGACCCCCAAAGGTGAGGGGTATCCAATTTGTGAAGGAGGGAGCGAAATGTAGTACGAGGAGACAGGGGCAAGGGGTGCCATTGGAGGAATGTTGGTAGCTTCGGATAACTGGGAGGTTCGGATGGATGAAGGGAATCGTACGATGCCGGAGGAGGTGGTGGTGACGGCCCTGTGGCCAGACATGGTGTTGGTGGCTAGGTCGGTGCCTACACACTAAAAACTGAAGGGTGCAGACTTCATATTCTGCCGTATGAGGGCGTTCTTTTGCACCCCATGTCGTTGCTGTGCACCCTATAGGGTGCAGGATGGAATGAGGTTGAACCTGGGGAGCTAACTTGCACCCCTTGCCATCAGGGGGTGCACACTATGCACCCCTGATTTCAAGTCCTAGCCTCGACGCTGGCTGTCTGGATATATATTATGATCACTGTTTTAGCATTCACAGCTAAGATTATTTCTCCTTGACATTTTATTTGTTTTTGCATAATCCAATTGCTTAAATAAGTGACCATGTATCCCGGTAACGTAGATGCTGGTAGAATTATTGAAAAAAATATCAAATGACATGAAAAAGGTGCCTGTATAATAGGCTAACGATCGCGGGATCTGTGAATGGAATGATAGCATGACACCTATCTCCATTTTGAGTGGTATTTTACTTATCTTGTTTGGATTCTTTCTTTACATTTTTTCCAATTTATTTCATTTTTTTTTCAAGATGAAAAGTAACATTAGATATCACGTTTGCTACAACAGGGACTTTATTAAATTTTTCATGTAACACCCGTTGTAACACGTCTCGAAAGTCGAAACACTTGACTGGATCCCAACGCTCTCTAGTTACATAAGCCCTTTGTCCCAACACACAGTTTGCTTTTAAAAAACGCGGTCGGTTCAAAATTGGCGTTTCTTTGTCCTCGCGATCGCGCAGTAACGGCCGAGGTGGAGATGCTGTTCTTTCGTCCTGGATTAACGTACGATTTTTTGAAACAACGTGATTTGTATCTAAATTGCCTCTGTCACTGTAAAATTTGTAACTAGATCTAACTGCTTGTGAAGCAGGTAAGCTAATGTTATAAGTCTAATTGCCGTTACTTAGTGCCATGGAATTATCTCGTCCTTGGTCCCAGACCTTGGTTTCTGTGTAGAGGATAGACTACCTGTAGACAAAGTGCGTAGGGTGCGAGTAGTGTGATCAGAAATAAAGCACCACAAAATCAAACTATATTGTATATAATATGTGAATATCCCCAAAGCTTCGATACTAGCAATAAAATTCAAAGTAGATCTAATCACTAAAGCCTTTCTCTCTTGATAATAGAATTTGTATTCATAGTCTAGTCTCACCACAATGATTTTTTTGCTAGCCACAACTTAAGCAACGCTAAACGCGAAATGCGTCCAGCGTCGCAAACTATACACATTGGCTCTCGTGGGGTCCGAGGTGCGAACTGTGTGCGGCGCTTCTAGTTAAAATGGCCACCCACAGACACTTCAATATCTTATTTACTAGTAGTTGCAACACATACTAAAAACTAGAAAAAAAGGTAGAACTCACAACCAATATCCGAAGATTTTCTTGATACTTCCTTCGTCACTGGCAGATCGCACGGCGAAGTTGATTTGCGTGTAAACACTATGGGAGTCGCTCGCACAGTGATTCTCGAGTAATGACTGTAATGGTGATCGCGGACGAAGGAAGTATCAAGAAAATACTCGGATTTGGTGAGTTCTACCTTTTTTTTTTCAAAGTTTTTAGTAATGAGCGCTGCAACTATATAGATATTTGAAGTGTCTGTGGGAGAAGTTTATATATTTAATAATCGTTGTAACAAGAAGCGCCGCACACAGTCGCACCTCGACCCACACGAGAAGCCCAATGGGTATAATGTTTGCGACGGCGAACAACAATTCGCGATGCAGCGTTGCTTGGGCATAGAATTTTTCGTCGTTATATGACTGAGTTGAATGACTGCACCAGCCCGCATGTAAACAGTGCAACGTGCGGGCTGTGTACAATCTGAACAGCAAATGTGTAAGTATCTTAATTTTCACACTATTCTCAGAAGTAGGAACATATTCATTCTTGATTATTTCTTAAAACCAAACTGTAATTTATCTGGTCAGGTGCACATTGTGGTAGATTACTGTCTGCTTCCGAAACGGATAAGTTTCTTCCGACATCTCATAAATAATTATGATTATTTTTTTACTGACATTCATCATGTTAGCAAGATACAAATTTGCTATTGGATATGTACACAGCTACCCATGCATTGTGTGTAGGCTGGCGCACACATCGTCTGTGACTGTGTTTGTGTCAATAGTGCCCATGTGTATGTGCTGTGTGACTTGTCATACACTTGCACTTGGATCAATTCATTCAATAGACAGAAAGGCTCAGTCCATGTTTGAGCTCTCGACTCGTCGAATATCAGACATCATCAGATGATCTCGATAAACATTTTGCAGGTGTAAAGTATCTATCGAGATCATCAGATATTCGACGAGGACCTCGTACAGGCCTTAAGCTTTCAGTCGTTTCATTTAATTGTCCTGGTGTTATAAATCTACCTCACTCAGTAGTCTAAATATATGTGTTATTTATTTGTGTCTGGACTTCTCTTCTAGACATTTCAAGAACTTCAGCCTCTGCTCTGTCGTCGGTCTGACTGACCTCCAATGACGGTCAAGCTATGCTACGTACCCAGCCTGTACTTCATTGTGTTGAAGAAAAGTCACCTGGGTTCCAGGCACTGTGAGGAAATGCTGTGATCGACTGACCAAAATTTCCATGTGTGAAGTATCTTTACATGGTAAGATGCATAGTTCTGCTATAAATCTGTTATTTGCAGGTTGGCAGCAGCAGTAACTGTTAGCCACATGTGTGTTGTTTTAGCAGTGTGGCGTTATCCACGTGATACACAGAGGATACAGCCACACCCAATGAGCCGCCATTTCCTGCAGTAGTATGGTGTACATGAAAGCACAAGTCAGCCTTTCTTTTTCAATAATTGACTTTGAATTCACACCAACTTGTCGTCTAATTCCAGCTGCAAGTAAACTGTCCTTGTAGTTTACTCGCTTGTTTTGTCTTGGATGTATTTCAGATTTTAAAACGGCCGTTGAAAAGATCACCTCAGTATATGCACAGCCCAATGGCCACACACTACCTAGGAATTATTAAGTCTTCATAAGTCGGGCAAAAGACTGAATGGACTTATGGAATTTGCCTGAAATTGTTTCTGTGGTGTGTATGTGTAGGCCTACAGAACAATTTCACAATTTTTGGTAAAGTCCTTGCTCAATTTAGTCTTCTGCTCCACTTATGAAAAACGTGTAATTCCCAGTTAGTGTAGCCTTTAGGCTGTGCAGTGCAGTGTTGTGATCGGCTCAATTGACGGCTTGATTTCCACCTCTCGATTCACACCAAGTCAAAAATCACTAAATAGTCAAAACAAACGAGTGAACTACAGGGACAGTTCACTTGTGGCATTATTAAGTTGACAAGCGGGTGACAATTCAAAGCAAATTATTGAAAAAGAAAGGCTGACAGTGATCTCATGTATGTGTACTACATCTAAAGGCAATGGTGGCTAATGGATGTGGTTGTGTCCTTGCAGTTTACATTGTGGATAAAGCCATACATGTGTAGCTATATACCGCCTTTAAAGTTATGTAGGCCTATACATACAGTACGCGTGAATGTGTAAATTTACAAGTAACAACACACCCACATGTGTTGTACGTAGGCCTACTTGAACATTTTTGATCATGCACTTATAATTATTACTAGGCTCAATCATCATTTCAAAAGTTATGCTGCATGCAAATGAATGGGCCAAGAATAAGATAGTGATTTCACATTACCTTTTGTCAAATTTAACATCTTCTGCTTCAAGATGGTATTGATAAATATGCCAACCAATCTGGCCCGACAGCTGTTATAAAACAGTTGGTGCGAATGCATGGTACAGTTACAAATTTTGTAATATTCACAGACTTACTCAATTAAGAGATTTAGGTAAATTATTTCCAATGCTTTGTGTATGATTGTTTTCAGAAGGACTAAAGCCAAGCCCAGCAAAGAAGTGTACTTATTATAGTCTTTTTAAAGATTTTGATTAAGTTGTTAAACCTTTACACTTATTGGCAGAGAGTATACGTAACCCCTTGGGGACGAGGGCTTGTACAGAAGCCAGTACATTGCACACTCAGAGAGCACGGGCTCACAGAAAGCCCAGAATAGATATGACAATAAATTTCGGATCAACACAGGATCAATTGAAAAGTTTTATTGTTATGCATTTTTCCCAAACATTAGCACATTTCTAGCTAGGCATGAAGTAAAGAAAAAAAATATTGTGAAGAAGAACTCTTATTTAAAAATGGGTTTATATTACCCTTCAAAATTCAACCGCTGCAAATCGGGTCGTCTCTCAATGAACAACAGTGCCATATAGCTCGAGCCCAGGGGTTAGGTATGTCATATTTCAATATTTGAAAGTAAAAGTTTTTGTGAATTTACGTTGTTCTTCACAGCTGACATCAATGAGCTGCAAGTTACATATGAAAGTCTTCTGAAGATTGACACCAGAGATCACTAAGGAGTTGGTGGACTGGACCTGTATAAGACGGTGCATGGATCTGTAGTCGATAATGGGAATCTTCTGTCAGCGAAACAAGAAGGTATTACATCAAAATAACCATATTTTTTTTTTTTTTTTGGGGGGGGGTGTGAAGTTAATTGCTTCTTGTTTTGGGAGGAGAGGGATACTGGCATAATCTGTGGTTTGCTGATATGGCCTAATTCTACTTTCCCTTTAATTACCCTGCCGTCTACAGGCCATGGTGGCCACTATATAACCCATATTGTGCCGAGTCCTAATCGAGCACTGTGCAAGACTGCCAGGTTTATATGTAACATATGCAGTTTTGGCCAATGTGAATGAAACATGCAACAAATGCTGTTGGAACAGTAACAAAGGCAAGTCAACTAGAGATGCATTACAGTGTTCCGAGGTTACGTCTAGCCTCGCTAGCCAAAGTTGCGTAGCTAAAATCATGCAACTAGCCATAATCTAACGAAGTAGTCGCCATGGCTAAGAAAATATTACTTTCGTGTCGCATTACCTTGTGAAAAATTATAATTTTGGTGGCTGGCTTGTCGAATTCTGGCAGACTACCCAACAATTCTAAGAGCTAATAGTTAAAAAAGTAAGCATGACACCTTGGTTATGATAACAATTCAACAGCAAGCAAGCATGTTAACATGCACTTCTATTAAAGAGATATGCCATACATGTACTTGGACTTGTAAGTATGTTGACTTCATTGTAGTATCAGTAATTAAGCAATAGCTTATAACTTACATTGGTCTCTAGTGTATCTAGATATAGAAAAGTTGCTACTGAATAGCGAAGTTAAAACAAGTACAAGATCATTTTAATTGTTTACTTCAAAATATTTTGCTTATAACTGTTCAGTATTGGCCATGGCTGCATTCTCCTTCTCATTCACGGTGTTTGGAAGGAGTTTTGTCATACCAATAACCAACCATACTTGTTACATCATCATCCAAGGTAACTGAAATGATTACTTGCCAATGGTTTTAAAACTAGTAATTCATCTTAACTGATCATATGTCTACATGTATATATGTATATGTTATATTGTAAACTGATATGTAATAGTTGTGTCAGCATCATAAATATGTATTTTAAACAAAATTAAAATGTAACCAAATAATGTTACACATATTGAAAAGCTGGTGAAAGTGCAGCCAATTTATTCATTTTGCAATTGACTGTCACAAAATAAAATGACAGTACATCACCCAATGCAAAAAAAAAATAAATAATAATAATAATTAACTTTTGAAAGTTAGGATTATGTATAATTTTCTTTTTAGCGCATTATTTTTTCCGGCTAAGACACAAAAGAGAATAATACTATGCCAATTATGTGAAATTATCAACTCTGAATGGATAGTAATTAGGTTTGTAATGGAAAGCCTTTGTTTTTATATGCACATAAGAACAAATCACATCTTTTCTCTTTGTTAATAGTCACCTGGCTAACACGTAATTTTTGTAGCAGGAATCTGTTATTACAGTAATAATATTTCCACTATGATTCTTAGATGCTTATAAAACAATAATTGGTTTGATTGCCAAGTAATTCAAAACTCTGATACTATTAAACTTGTTTTGGGTTCTATGTTTGGTGTGATTATTTGCTCCATTCCGTAGTTTGTTCTCTAAATATTTTAACAAGGGGCTAGATTCTACCAATGCCCTCGCTGTATCAGTGGTCTGCCGTCGTTATGTAGTACATCCCTGCAGATAGCTCATCTACTGTATATGGTCGGATTTCATGTGGCAACGCCTAGCGAATCTGCCTCTGGATAGCCGCAAGTAACATTAACATGTTTGATATATACAGGTAGAATACCCATGGCTGTGGTGAGAAATCCATTTCTTTTTTCATTCACACTTACATGTACCTTGGACAGTGTGATTTTTTCCCAGCTTACTCCCATCAAGTATCTAAGTGTTGACTGCTAAAGTCAAGAATGCCTCAAGAACCATCTTCAGTTGATTCACATGTGGCTCCTTTTTTGCAGTTTTAGTACTTTTGTTTAGTTTGTAAGTACTTGTCGTGAGTTGAACAAAATGTGGTCATTTATGCAACACATCTGTGGAAAATTTAAAAAAAAATGCTTCTTTTCAAGCAGAATACTTCTTTTATTTCTGAAGTTGGCATCTATACTTGACATATATACACAATCGACACTTACGCATAAATTTTTTTGATTTATTGCAAAAATATATGATTCATGATACATTTGACTAATTAATTATAAATAAACAGTGAATATTTTAAAAAATTTTAATTTTGTAGTTTAACAGATGAAATTCACGCGAGTGCAAATTTCTCTACTCGATCGTGCCACAGCTGAGATGTCACGGTCTTCTTTAGCCCACCCCCCCCCCAATCTTCTTAGGGTTAAGCTAGCTGTATTTATTATATTGTTACAGTTCATTGCTTACAATTACACTTCAACGTTATTTACTGTTCCTTCATTTTGCTGCGGACAAGGCTAACCTTACTTCTAGACATTACCAGCAAATTTAAGGCACAATTTTGCAGCTCAAGTGTGTAAATAAGCTGACACCAGTGCACTATTGATGTAATGTATTTTACTTAATGCATTGGTTTTCTTATTGTAGCTAAAGATATGAACTGAATAATCCCATTTCTCTGCTAAAATAAGTTCCATCGTAGTTATAGGCTCAAACCTGAAGCAAATTTGTTGTTTCTAACCTTGTATGTGAATATTCACAACTTTCATTTGAATTGACTACAAATATTACTTATGTAATGATCACAGATGACCTAGTTGTAAATCGAGTACTCACTCCATAAGAATACTGATATAATATTTGAACTAAATTTGTTTATGTGACCCCCAGCTCAACCACAAAAAGTCCGCGGATTATGATTCTCTGTAATAGACACAAAATGTTTCATTTGGTTGACCTTAATCTTTCAAAGGTTTGTCTATACTAAAAGAGTAATTTTTTCTCATTCATCTACCTAACTGTCAATATTTGGTTGCT
>JZLH01S0412669.1:0-12974 GCA_001188425.1 Eucidaris tribuloides | reverse complement strand
GAGCACGCCCCTCCCCCTCTCCCCACTGAGCGATTCGCCCCGGAAGATTTACCCACGTCACCGTTTCATGTTGTAGTGTATTGTGGGAAACATTCCTAATAATGCTTGCTTATATAATTGCCGGAGCACTTTTTATGTAACATGCTGAATTTCAAGATTGACTTATAACGACCGAACACAAATATTTGCTGCTATAACAGAAAAAGTTAAATCACCTATGCACTAAAACTACACTATTTTGCTAAACATAATTGCATATTTTAATATTTATTTCTTTGATTTATGCCCCAAAATAGATTTTCTGGCCCAAGTGCTCCGTTTATCTGGCATTGTTTTTTGACTCAGTATTAATTTTGTAACATTATAATATCAATAATAATGAACGGTAACAAGTAAATGCTAAATATCCTTACGATGATGGGCAAAAGGTGTTTTATTATCGATTGCCTTAGTTTGAGGTAAAAAAACCCCAGATTGCTCTTATTTAAGAAGAAATAACATCGATGAGCCATAACAATCTGGGATCCTGAGAGAGAGAGTATAGGGCTGGCAAATTCAGCATTAGTGGAATTATAGTGACCGGTTAGACTCATTGATTTTTTTTTCTTCGCGAGGAAAAAAGTCCCAATAGAACACACACTAAACGGTTATGGTTTTTCCTTTGCGAATTTTTGATAGGTAAACTGACGCTCCAGGATTCACACGACATGCCCTTCATCAATAGCCTAAAAGGGCATGGGTTAATGTTTTCCTCGTCGCGGGATGTTTGCAAATGAGATCCCACTGCCTTTAATTTCGAGGCTCATAATCGATTTTCAGGACCACGTTTCCGTTTTGCTGGTTATTGATCTCAAGTATAATTTTGTAACACTTATATATCAATAAATTGAAAAAGTAAACTAAGAAATGCTAAATATATCACGATGATGGCAAAAGGATGTTTTGATTATCGGATGTTCTCAATTTTTTGACCGCAAATGCCATAGTTTGAGGTAAGAAACCCCAGATACTCTTAATTTTAAATGGTTGGCCAACAGTTTTAGAAAATGTGGCGCCCACTAGCGAAGTCAAATATCGATCCAGGCGAAATATACGCGCTACGGTAAACAATCTCGGGGAATGGACCCTCTTTTTTAAAAAAAAATCACAGTTTTCTTATTTTTTAGGCCAAATAAGGAATTCCCAGGCGGACCTAAAACCCTTTTATTTGCATTGTTTAGCAACAATAACTACCAATTCCGACTCTTCAGACAGATGTAATAAATATAGATTCACCCAAACAAAAAGGGCAGCATTCACATCAAAATTGTACGGTTTGGTATGAAAATAGGAAAAACATGATTTTGTTCCAAAAATGCGTTTTTTGGCCAAAACACCGACCTGTCACGAAATTGTTGACGGCAGCGAATGCATCATTTCGTCAAAATCCTATCTCTTATGACAAAATAAACGCAAAAAGTAGCAAGAAATATGCTAAATATGGGTTTCAGGATATTGGCAAAAATGTATTTTTATGAAATGTTTCCTCATTTTTGGGATCAAAATTGCATTTTATTGTGGAAAAAATACCTTCCGGATTAATCGTTTTTGTGTTAAACTACTACCACAACACGTTTAGAAACGGTGTCCACAGTTTTTTTTAAATACTAATTTATACAAAAGCCAAAACTCAGGGGGGTTGCTGGTCGCCCCTTTTAACGAAAAATCACAAATTTTTCTTTCATTTTTACCAAAAAATGAACTTTTCCCGGCCAAATAACACCCCTTTAGTTACATTGTTTACATAACAAATATCGCATCAGGAGTTTTCAGACAATGTAAAAGAAATACAGACATCAAAAAAATTGCAAGCTCTCACATCAAATTTATACAGTTTTTGGCAATAAAAATAGAAAAATCATGATTTTTGGTCCAAAAAGCGGTTTTTTGGTTAAAAAACACCCCTACCACCAATTTTTTGAACACACAACCATCATTTTCGAAATCCGCATTATAAAGTCATCCTTCGAATAAAACGGTTGTGTTTGTTCTAACGGTGGGGAGGGTTCCCGACCATAAAGGAAGGTCCCTGGGCCGGGTTGCAAGAAACCGGGCCATAACTCCAGCACATAGATGTGTCACGCTGATGTGCTGGAAGCATATGATGGACAACTATTTGCCGTTTCACGAAACCATGGACATCCAACTCCCAAGCTAATCCGATAGTAAACTAGTCTTGTCAATAATGGTAAATGATAACTTGCGAACCGGTTTGTAACATGCTATTCCAGCGTTAACTGAAATTACAGACAATATTTGAATTGAAATTAATAGGAACTAGATTTTGGAATCAATACAAAACCATTCACATAATTAACAGAACAATACACGCTAACTAACTCTTAAGTATCATTTTAATCGTCAACTAGGATAGCACAGATCAATAAAATAATGACGCCTCGAAGGATAAAACCGTACCTGCATTAATTAATTTTGCAGCTTCATCAGCTGCACTGTTATTGTATGTGGTCCTTTTAATGTCATATTTATATTAGTGTGTTCTCTTTGTGTGTTATCTTCATATTAACCTATCTTTGGTATAGAGTGATTAAATGTTTATTTAAGTTGTATAACACACAATTTTTATTATTTAATGACAGACCTTATAACAATGATTCTAACCACTCTAGATAACAATAATGTCATATAACAGATTTAAGAAACTTATATTGATATTCTTACGACATGTTTGGGATAAGTTGTCAAATTGAAAAATATCCATTTAAACATTTAATAGCATGATTTGAAGGTTGTATTATCTGTTAAATTACTAATTTTGCCGGTTTGTATTTGACAAATTTGGATTCTTGAAATGGCATGTTGCAAATATGTAACCGTAGTGGCGCCTGACTTATAGGCTCGGAAGCTGTCATAACTTTTGTCGACTGGGAGTTACGATGTCAGGGTTTCGTGAAACGCATTATGGAGCATGTCCACGAAGTAGAGATGTCAGCTTTCGTGCAACCGGCCCCTGCCTTGCTACACTTAAAAGTCTTCCACATGCAAATTTATCAGAATTATTCCGAAACAGGTCAAATTCCGAAACAGCGCACAACATTTCGCGTCTAGTGTTTAACAGTAATCGCGCGTCGTACGTTCAGCGTTCAGCGGTAACGTAAACTTGAATGGAAATGTCGAAATTTAAGTTGTTAGATCTACGATTACCTGAGCTGTGGCGCTTGTAACTAGTGAAACGAAAAATGGTTTGGCTCCTCACAACGAATAGATGCAATTAGAAGCTTGACTGATTTATGGTCAGATAGCGGCCGTGAAATCAGTGAATGTGAGTAAAAACTTGTCGAAGCCAGGCGAAGCGCGAATAAATTGCGTTGACTCCACCTGTCCACACACCGCATTGAGTCCGGACCGTAGTAATTCGCGCAGAAATTTCACCGGTGGCAGTCTTGTCAGTGTCAACGCAATTTCACTAGATCTACATATTTTCCAAGACCTCAACACGAGATATCTTGTATTAAGTTAGGTCTAATAATAGTCTCCAGTGGGTTCATTTATTATTATACCCCCGCCAAACGAAGTTTGAAGGGGGTATAGGAATCACTCAATCAGCGTACCTGCGTAGTGCGTACGGTCGGTCGGGCGGGCAGGCGGGCGCGGCGGTGGGGCAGTCGGGCTGGCGGTTGGTCGGTCCGTTGCAAATCTTGCGGATCGAACTACTTTTTCAGTTTTTAACCAATCCTCACGAAAATTGGGTCACATATTGGTCTTGAGGTAAAGATGTGCAAGACACATTTTTCGCATGTCATGTCGGAAACTGCATTGCCATGGTAAACGGCAAATTGTAGCAAAAATCAGGTAAAATTCTTGCGGATCGAAGTTTGAACTCCTTCCTCAGACTCAGTTTTTGACCAATCCTTGTGAAAATTAGGTCACACATTGGTCTTGAGGTGAAGATGTGCAAGATATAACGTTACTTTTTGCATGTGATGCACCACGCCATACCCCGGGGTACCGCATTGTGCAGCGCCCTCTTGTGTTAAAAAATGTATTTTCTTCAGTTATGATCGATGAAATCAGTGGTGATGATGCAGAGGCTGTGCAAGTGCACAACAAAAAGGCATAAACTTACGAAAAATAGGGTAAAAATGAAGTTAAATGTGTTATTTTCACCCTTATTTCATAACTTTTACATAATTTTGTAACCCAGGCCAGGGTACAGTGCTGAAAAATAAATAAATAATTCAATAAAATGGCGGATTTCTAGTTGGTACCCCGGGGTATGGCGTGGTGCATCATGTGTCGGAAACTGCGTTGCCATGGTAACGGCATATTTATGGTAATAAATCAGGTAAAAACCTTGCGGATCAAACTACTTCCTCAGTTTTTTACCAATCCTCACAAAAATTGGGTCACGCATTGGTCTTGAGGTAAACATGTGCAAGACACATTTTGGCATGTGTCCGAAACTGCGTTGCCATGGTAACGGCATATCTATGGTAATAAATCACGTAAAAATCTTGCAGATCGAACTTCTTCCTCAGTTTTTGACCAATCCTCATGAAAATTGGGTCACACATTGGTCTTGAAGTGAAGATGTGCAAGACATACTTTTTGCATGTGTTGAAAACTGCATTGCCATGGTAACGGTATGTTCATAGTAATAAATCAGGTAAAAATCTTGCGGATCAAACTGCTTCCTCTGTTTTTGACCAGTCATTATGAAATTTGGGTCACACATTGGTCTTGAAGTGAAGATGTGCAAGGCATACTTTTTACATATGTCGGAAACTGCGTTGCCATGGTAACAGCATATTATGGCAATGAGTCAGGTATGTGATGGGGCGGGGACCCTTCAGTCATATTTCTAGTTCATATTCCTTATACTAATGTAGATCTATGCCTTGTATCATAATTGTTTTGTATTAATCATTAGTAATCTAGATTTATGGTGTCTTTGATTATTTTGTGTTTGTAAGTGAAAATCTGAAAGTGATAAAAATCTAATTTTACTTGCCCAATGGCAAACAAAGAAAAAAGTTTGTGTGGACGTATGGAGCCCTACTTTGTTAGGATTTGCAAGTACCTACCTTCGTGTATTTTTATGCCTCCGCAACGAAGTTGCCGGAGGCATCATGTTTTCGGGTTGTCCGTCCGTGCGTGCGTGCGTCCGTTACCGGATCTCGTTACCGCGATAACTTGAGAACCCCTGATCGGATTTTGATGTAACTAGGACCAAGTATGTACTATGAGCCACCAATGAACCGATTAGATTTTGGACCTGAAAGTTCAACTTCAAAGGTCAAAGGTCACTGGGCCTTAAATATGTCTGATTTGGGCTTGTTACCACGATAACTTGAGAGCGTCTGGTCGGATTGTCATGTAACTTGGGTGAAGTATGTATTATGAAGGCAGCCGAATAAACTGATTAGGATTTGTGGAGCTGAAGGTCAAAGGTCACCGAGCCTATAATATGTCTGATTTGGGCATCGTTACCTATGATAACTTGAGAGAGCGGGGGCAGTCAGATACTTGGGTGAAGTATGTATTATGAGGCACCATGAAACTGATTAGAGATTTTGGAGCTTCAAAGGTCAAAAGGTCACCGCCTTAAATAGTCTGATTGCTCTAGTTTTATGTATATTGTTTGTATTTTGTTACAGATTTTCATTTAACATCTTAACCAGAGTGGTAGGAGATTTGTGGAGAGCTGAAGCGGCGCTGGGCATCCCAATGTCTCCTGAACTGCAGCCCGAAGGCTTCGACTGGATGTGCTTGAAATGAAGGCTGTCACGCCGTTCCTCGACGGTTCATCGACAATGTTGGGCCTGCAACATACTTCCAGTCAAGAAAATCACAAGATAATTATGCTTAAATGGACCGTTGAGATTGTACTGAATACTGTATAAAATCTGCATTTCTCCCAGGTAAAGTGATGCCCAAGTCTCCCCCCGCCCTCCTGTTAGGTAATAACTATTATGCGTACTGACAAGGTTTACAAGTGATAGCGTAACATGTGGGAGCTCCAAATTTAAAAAATTTTCTTTTTCAAATTTTGATATCTGAAACTACATAGTAAGTGTTTCACTATGGACAAGTAAACACCCTTAGAATAAAAAAGTTGGAAAGTTCACACTGCCAATGGCAAGTTATGCATGAATAAACAATGTAAAACTCGAGCGGCGAGTTTAATAGTGTAGTGTACACAGCAGTAAGTCTATGGGAGAAAATGGGCAGGTGAATCCGATCAACTTACGATTTTCACTTTTTTTAAAGCACTAAATAATCATTTTGAAATACAATTTTTTCAGGGCATCATTTTTAGACCTTATCAAAGACAATGGTAGCATGGGGAATCATGTAGCTCAGATTTTTTTAACTGTGGTAAATGTTAGCCAATACCTTTAAAGATAAGATTGAGTACCTTCATAACAACAAAATTGTAATATCAACTGTTCTAAAAGTGTCACTCTAGTACAGAAGAGAGAAGTAGAAATTAGAAAACAACAAAATACTCCCATTTTTATTAAAACCACTACATAAATACACCATTAGCTCCCCGCCTCAAACCTATTCATCTTGAAAGTTGTAAAGCCAGAAAAGTTCGAGATGACCACTTATCAGTAGTAATTAGTCAAAAATAAACAAGTCACTGGTGATAAGTTGACTCTAGTTTTGTTACTAGCATCACTGTGAATCAGTTCTGTAGCAATCTGTAACAATGTTCAGAATTTTGGTCCCTTTTCCTTTCAATATTTGCTCTTGTGATCATATTGAATGTAAGTGAAGAAAAACATACTTTCTTTAGATACTGACCCGTCTCATTTTGGTTCTCTTTTTACCCGAAGATTCCATGCCTTAGAGTCGTCCGGTGATGGTATTCTAGAGGGAGACAAGTTAGACGATGCTCTGAGAAGCTCTGCTACATCAGAGGAAGAAGACATCTCCGAGGACAAATTAAAGTATGCGGGATACCTCTGTGTGATTGTTACCTTTCTTCTTTTTTCATTTCACTCTTTGATCTGAACAAACACATTAATAGCCCTTTTTGTACAACCAACCAAAGTTATTTTGAATGAATAGAAGATTACATAATGATATTATAACTCAGTTATGATTGTTCCAGCAATATATATGCTATAGCAACGCTTGCTTTTGAAAAAAAAAAAGGAAAAAAAATCTTTAAGAATGACAAATTTTCTTCATTTAAAAATGCTTTTCAAGTTCATTATACAGCCATTTAAATGAGAGCTATGACTATCTCTGTAAGGGGCACACATCTAAGCAAAACAATGTGATTGGTAGTTGTACAATTCTAACACTCTTTATTTTTTTTCTTTTCTTGTCTTTCTTATAAGTGTATTACAGTAACTATAAGCTCTGTGATATATTTCAATGTATATATAAAAAAAATGTGTAAAAGTAATATTTTGCTTTTCATTTTCAGTGATGACATAGCTGCCCTAGAAGAAGAGTTGCACAGAGCTCAACAAAATAGGAAGACACTTCTCCAGCTGAGAAATAAACTGAGGTAAAGTTATTGCCCCTAAAATGCTGAATTCTAATTGTGTTTTCACTAAAGTGGACTGAGAAATGAAACTGCATAATATAAAAGAGCCTTTTTACACTCCTGTCAAATGAAGCTTGAAGGGAATATGGGATAGGAATAAGCATACAGTTAGGCGTTCGGGTGGTTGGTCCATTGCAAATCTTGGGTATCAAAGAACTTAATCAGTTTTTCTGCAATACTCATGGAATTCGGCACACACCTTGGTCGTGGGATGAAGATGTGCAAAACACATATTTGAATGTGTCAGAAATTGCATTGCCATGGTAACAGCAGATTATGACAATCAGGAAAATAGTGCGGAACAAACTACCTCCTCAATTTTGAGCAATGAGCATGAAATTTGGCTCACATGGTCTTGGGGTGAAGATGAGCAAGACACATGTTTCAAGTACGGTAATAATCAATGGCATATTATGGCGATAAACAGGGATGGAGGACTTGAGGCCGGCCTCAAGGCCGACTTTGCCAGTCCTCGGCCTTGTAATCTCGTGACTGGGACTCGTCCTCGGCCTCGTACCATGCGGCCCCTGTGATTTGGGTCGAGGCCGTAAGATTTTATATAATCTGGTGAACCTAGCTAAGAATAAACCCTGTTTGATTTGTTTGGACATGGATTTTGAAGTATTTTCAACTAATATGCCAAAGAGAATTATGGAAATCCTAATATAACTTGAAGCTAAGTAAATTCACTTCTTATCGATATGAATTTATTTTACACAGCTCGTAAGTTTCTCACAATTATTCATGTGGGTCGATGTTTCTCTATGATGTCGCTGCTCTATACTGCAGCAAGACAGGCACGGTGAAAGTCAATGCCTGTTTATAAGCTGAATGTTCTGAAAACATTTAGACATTTATAATTACATCAAATATTTAACTCCAGGTCAGCAGCTTTTTCTTTATTTTGTTTTAATCTTTCTCAAATTGATAAATTTCAGTAATTGATTGATTTGAATGAATGGTTGATTGGTTGATTGGTTGAAAGATTGTGTTTAATTGATTGTAAGACTTCAAAATAATTTTAAAGGTTAAAATTTTGCCCTAAAATATTGCATTATTTCGTAAGTTGGTGACTCGGCCTCGGAGAGTTGTGACTCGGCCTCGGACAATAGTGACTCGGACTCGGAAGGTAGGGACTCGGACTCGGTCTTGGCCTCAGAAAGTGGTAACTCGACTACAACACTGGCGATGAATCATGGTCCTATTGGGATGGGGTACAGGTATTAATTACCTTCAATTTTCATAAAGTCTTTATCATAGGAACTTTTGTCAGAATCAAACTGGGCAGTGGTAGTCCAAAACAATCGAGATAAATCATTTTTCACATTTGTTCATGTCTTCACGTGTGAGAATTTTGCCATTATGAAGTTGTTTCAAACTTGGCTTGTTTTCAAAATTACTAGTATTTTTTATTAAAGGTAAATGACGTGATTGGGGGTAGTCCTCATCTTGGGCTGAAACTACTCTAGAATCAAGTAAACTATGCAAGGATTCTCCTGTGAAAATCTTGTAGTCAAACGTTGACTCATTCTAAAATAATGTCAATGTCACTCGTAGCACAGAAACCTGCTGTGTGGCTCTCTATGGGGCTTATTTTCATCATCCCCTAATAAAATTAAGATACTCCTATGTTTATTGATTCTCCTTAAAGGTTAGTGACATGATTGGGAACACTTGAAAATGCCTCAAGAACCAAATGAGTTGAAATATACACCAACTATGCACTAGCAGGAGTGGATCTCCCACCTGGGAGGATTTGTCTGTAATTTGTTTTACTTCAGGAGAATCAAGCATAAACATAGGAGTGTCTTATTTTTTGCCGGGTACGATAAAAATAAGCCCCATAGAGAACACAGCAGGTTTCTGTGCTACGAGTGACATTGACATTATTTTAGAATGAGTCAACGTTTGATTACAAGATTTTCACAGGAGAATCCTTGCATAGTTTACCCCCAATCATGTCATTTACCTTTAAGTAAACAAACTACAGACAAATCCTCCCAGGTGGGAGATCCACTCCTGCTAGTGTATAGTTGGTATATATTTCAACTCGTTTGGTTCTTGAGGCATTTTCAAGTGTTCCCAATCATGTCACTAACCTTTAAACTGTGTCTTCAAAAATTCAGTGTGAAGTGTGACTCAGCTTACATTCTGTCAAAGTCAACATCACTTGATATAAAGAATGGAGCAAGCAGGCAGTGTGTTAACTGGTTATTAAACTGCAACATATATATCAGTAGTCAAGTTCATTGCCTCTTTCTGTTTTCATTCATGTCATTTTGCATGTGCTGATCATATGTATTTTGATATCTGTTGCAGTTCTAGTGTATTTCGTTATCATGAGTAATGCACCTAAATCTATAACTTCTTGTAAGTTAGACGGGTGACCAGTTTTCTCATCTATTTCTGTAGCCTTCATCACACGGCACTCACGCACAAGTTGGCCAAGATGGGACCAGTGGAATCACAGACTAAGAACCAGTACAAGGCTTCACTTGAACAGAGTCTGAGTGATAATGCAAAGGTATGGAGTCTTCACAAGTTTATATAAAAAGGTAACAAAACAAAATGTAATGAAAGGTTAAATGTTCTGATAATAGTGTGTTAATGTGACTCAGTTTACTTTAAAATCAATTGACTTTTGAAGTGACTTGAGAAAGTGACTTTGACATCTTTGGCTGATCGCAATGATAAACGATCTGCTTGATTTTTGTCGTGCCACTCTTAAAGACGCTATATAACACTGTGGAAGACACGTTTAAAAAATTGTTGAACTTTGCTATCTGACATATCTGACAGTGTTTGAATGGACAAATAAACACAACACAAAAGTTTCTACAGTTATGCTGTCATTAGTACAATATGTGCAGATACAAACTGGCACATCAATTTCCTATCAGCCGATAGGAAATTCTGCCACACAGCAGTCAATGGGGGAAAGCGTGAATGGTCTCTCAATGATTTTCACTTTTTGAAAGCACTTAAACTGCACTTTAAACTGCAATTTTTTCAGGGCCTCATTTTTAGACCATATCAGAGACACTGGTAGCATGGTGAATCATGTACATGTAGCTCACATTTTTTAAACTGGAAACATTGTTATATCATGCCTTTAAAGGTGGAGCGAGACTAAGGGATTCTCAGCGGTGTTCATTGCCGTCCATCCATAACGCATATAAAACTTGAGTAACTTTGCGACCATTTGCCTGTTTGCAACCAAATTTGGATGAATAGATGTCTTTGGGTCCTCAAAATGGTTTGGGAATCAAAGGTCATGTATACATGTCAAAAGTTCAAATGAATGAGTCAAATGTTAAAATGTACCTGCAAGTTTCTACTAATGCTGGTAATTTTGTACCATAAGCCCATTTGTAACCAGATATAGATGGAAGATGCCTTACAGGGACCTCTAATTTTTTTTTTTTTTTTGGGGGGGGGGGGGTTCAAAGGTCATGTATGCATCTCAAAGTTCAAATGAGGTTAAATGTTAAAATTTACCTTCAGGTTTCTACTAATGCTGGCAATTTTCTTACCATAAGCCCACTTGTAACCAGAAATGAATGGAAGATGTCTTACAGGGACCTCAATTTTATTTTGGGGGTCAAAGGTCATGTATGTATCTCAAAGTTCAAATGAGGTCAAATGTTAAAATTTACCTGCAAGTTTCTACTAATATTGGTAATTTTCTTACCATAGGCCCATTTGTAACCAGAAATAGATGGAAGATGCCTTACAGGGACCTCAATTTTATTTGGGGTCCAAAGGTCATGGTATGTATCTCAAAGGTCAAGTGAGGTCAAATGTTAATATTTACCTGGCCAAGTTTCTACTAAATGCTGGCAATTTTCTTACCATCAAGCCCATTTGTAACAGAAATGTGATGGAAAGACTGCCTTACAGGGAACGCTCGAATGTTATTTGGGGGTCAAAGGTCATCGTATGGATCTCAAACGTCAAATGAGGTCAAATGTTAAAATTTACCTGGCAAGTTCTACTAATCTGGCAATTTTCTTACCATAAGCCCCCATTTGTAACCAGATGTAGATGGAAGATGCCCTCACATGGGTCCAAGTTTTATTTATTGTAGTACAAAGGTCATGTATGGATCTGCAGAAGTTCAAATGAGGTCAAATGTTAAATAATTACGCTGCGCAGTTTCTACTAATGCCTGGCAATTTTCGTTACCATAAGCCCCATTTGAAACGGAAATGGATGGAAGAGCCTACAGGGACCCCAATTATTTGGGCGTCAAAGTCATATCAAATATGTTAAAGGCAAGGTTCACCCTGACATTAAGTTGTTTAATAAAAGCAGAACGATGAAAGAAACATAATATTCATTGAAAGTTGGCGAAAATCCACCAAAGAATAACAGAGTTATGAGGTTTCAAAGTTTTAAATTTGTGACGTCACATGCGAGCAGCTCCCCATAGGTCATGTAATATTAATTCAATAAATTACCATTTCTTAATGGTTCATGACAATTGAATGGGTTTTTTTTCATAGAAGCATGTGTGAAATAATGTTTCTGATAATATATTGAATGCACAGGTAAAGTCATTTTCAGATTTCTGAGAAAACGGGAATTTTATGGAATTTATATCACATGACATATGGGGAACTGCTCGCATGTGACGTCACAAATTTAAAATTTTAAACCTTGTAACTCTGTTATTCTTTGGTGGATTTTTGCCAAACTTTCATGAATATGTTTCTCTCATCGTTCTGCTTTTATTAAATCCAACTTAATGTCAGGGTGAACCTTGCCTTTAATGTAAAAGGGCGAGAACATTATGGCTATTGCCTTATTATGTACCTAATGTCTCAAAACCTTTGGCAGGTGAATGCATCATTGGAGAATCTGAGTTCGACGACTGGCCAGCTGGTGTCTCTCTACAGCGGTAGCCATGAATCCCAGCATACACCATTCCTATCCCAGCATTCCTTGCAGGCTAATCATCAATCTGAGGAACAGTTCATGCAGGCTTTGAAACATTTCACCAAAAAACAGTTCTTTGAGGTAAGTGGTGCAGTGGTAAAACAACTGCAATGATGAAGATTTGGGGGACGGAGAATTCCCAGGAGAAAATAAAAGACAAGTTGCTTGTTATGTTTCAATTCAATTCAAGTGAGATATAATAGTGAGATATAATAAGTGTATTGGTTGGTAGAAATGATCCCCAATATACAGTATAAACTTAATACCGACCGGGGGGGGGGGGGGGCATAATGGCCCTCCCCCTCGACAAATTTTGCGATTACGCCGCCGCGCGAAATTTTTTGACTGCGCCGTTCGCTGGCTTTTTACTTTCAAGTCTCGCGCATCATTTAAGACCATTTTCGCAAAAATCAGATGTACCGTTACAACACTGCACGACTTTTCGTACATGCATGCAACTCCAAAATTGCTC
>JZLH01S0412662.1:69101-82454 GCA_001188425.1 Eucidaris tribuloides | reverse complement strand
GGTAGGTTGTGTAAAAGTTGTATCAATGACCCAGCAGACGGTAGATAACTTAGAGGAACTGTGTATGTCTGTAACAGCACCTATTTTGGTTCAAGCTAGGAAACCACTGACAAGATGTTTATCGATGGAAGCCTGCATAGCTCACTGCACTTTGTGTCACAATGGTTATTTATTTATTTATTTTTACAAACGGATGGTCAAGTTAAGTTCAGGTTTTCACAGCTTGCAACCAAGACAGCATTTTATCCCTCTCTTCCCGCCCAAAAAGAGAGCAATCACTTTCTTGGACTAAATTCGGGTAGCCGGAAAAGAAAAGTATAGGCCTACATGTACTACTATAGTATTTTACGTCCCGAAAAAGGCTAAGAAGGCACGGGACATGCCAGCAAAGGGGGTTGAACCAAGTCCAAGACTAAATCTTTCAACTTAAAGTGTATCCAAGTCCCTAAAACACGGGTTCTGAATTATTATTGCTGAAGTGCCGTATTTGTTGTCGAGAATTTGTACTGCGCCACTATCCAACACGCGAAGCGAGCGCAACGTCGCGGCGTGGGGTCCAGGGGCCGGTTGAAGGGCTCCTAATGGGGGTCGAGCTGGCGGAGCCCCTTCGAAGTTTTTAAATACAAGGCCTCTAAGAGGCCCAGAATGGCTTTACTTAATATGAGCAGAATAAAAACAAATTCAAAGAAATTGCACAATTTATTATTTTTTTTCATAGCGGCTTCCATGTGCTACTTTGGAAGGCCCGATGCGCCAAAAGTGGCACGCGCGCCGCAGTTTGAGAACCCCTGCCCTAAAATATGCATATGAGTCCGACATATAGGCGTATGGAGGGGGCGGGGGTGTTTTGGGTGTTGTTCAAACACCTCCTTTCACGGAAAATTTCCCCTTTTTGCTGAAAACACCCCATCCTCACCCCCGACAAGCGAGTTCAGTGGTTCTGATACCAGCTCGGGTAGAAATTGATGACCCTTGTTGGTTGATGCATCGTTGTTGTTGGGACTGGTTCAGACGACTATCTTTGCTTGTCGGGTCGCTGTTTGACCATGGGCGGCGACCCCCGGGGGGCGATCCGGGGGGACGGGGGACGCGCATAATGTTTTTTACACGGTTGTTCAGGCCTTTTAGTCGAAAGTCCAGAATTTGCGGCTGTAGCTAAGTCTATCCTAAGCGCTGGGTGGTGACGTCACGCGAGCAGTCACACAATACACCGAACTTCCAACTTTGGAGGGAAATTCTAAAACATAAATTAACCGATTACTTTTACAGCAGTAGTTGTGTGTTAGGTGTTTCTTCTTTATTAAGTCTCACATAACGAAATTATCAATTAGTTTACTCAGAACCAAGATTTTACGTACCAGTGGGGGAATTGCCCATTGCCGCAGAAACACAACGATGTCCATAGTCGGCGTGCGTTGTACGGCTGAGTTACATTACGGCCGCGAAGTGGAAGCCACGCCGCTGATTAGTTAGCGCAGGTTATCATAAGAACAGAGTCATTTTAATCCGAAAAACACAATTTTGTAATTTGTAAAAAACAAACAAAAAACTTTAAATTTGAATTCTATGTTTGCGTAATTGTACCACGGACTCATGAATATCCCGCCCCCCGGGGGGTGGGGGGTGGGGGGGGGGTCACGTCACCACATTACGTGCTACCCAAGCGGGTCCACACACTGTAAAAATGGACCCTAATGGCGTATTCCACGCGATTCCACAAATAGTCCAGTCAAAATAGACCTTGTACCCACCACAAATTGCAAAAGAATTGATTTCGCTGCAGTTCAATTCAGTAAGGTCCACTAAACACCATACTAAAAATCATCCAAAATCCCAGCATGGGAAAGTAATCTAATTTGCATAATATGCAAATTAGCTTTTCTTGTACAATAAAATTCAGATTTTGACCAAATTTTGCACCTAAGTTTGCAGATTAAAAGAAATTGACTCTGAATATACATGCTCTTATAGCCAGGGAACACGATAAGCTTATTTCTAAATAAATGCAGGTGATTTTATTAGCATGGTATGCAAATTAACTGCCGCCATTACACAAAATTCAAATTTTCACCATGCCATTGCAATATACCCTATGGAAATAATCCAGAGTCTAAAGCCAGGTTTTCCTGGTCAGTGAACAAGATGGATGTTTTTGAAGGTACACTCAGTCAATATTTGCATAATATGCAAATTAGTTTCGGTATTTGATAAAGTCTAAATTTCACATTTAATGCATGTAGGTAACAAATCAGTTGGCAGTGCTTGATGACCTAGTTCAGTGATCTTTGCATCATATTGTCAATGTAAGTTGTTAGTTATATATATTATTGGCTTCTCATAAAAAGAATAAGTACTGTCACATGATTTTCATACATTTTCCTGATATGCGGTAGTTCAATATAATGACATGACAAGTAGAAAAAATACAATAACATGACAAGTAGAAAAAATACAATAACATGCTACCTTTCCGACTATGGTGAAATACTTCATGACGTATACTTTAAAAAAAATACGAGATGATTATAAATGATATTGTAGTCAAATGCTTTTTTCTAGTACAAAAAATGTATAGTATAATGCTCTAGTACACTGGATGTGGAGTTCCAAGTATTTTATTGCCCGAGCACAAAAAAGTTAGTTCGAGTATGAGTACTCAGACAACGGTATAGTAGTACGTGAGTACGAGTACTACGGCACTGTTCATGTCTTTTTCAGAACTGAGCACTAGTGTCTTCAATTTCTCCAACTCTTGTATCTGGTAAATTGATCAAAGTATGGAATGAAGTGTGGATTAAGCTCCTGCCAGTAGAAGAGGAATCTCTGAGAGCGCGACTTGGTATTGAGACTAAAGCCGGTTGTTTTTCTTATCTGGTGTATAGGAGGACACAGGAGGCATCACCTTCAAGTATGAAGCGTGTGATATTGTGTGTATTTTATAATTAGTTGAAGCAGTAGGTTTCTCTTTGTTGAAGAGGGGAAATTTACTTTTCAGTCTTGCTTCTTGATCCTAGGATAGATATAGAGCTGCATGAAACTATTTTGTGGATAAAGTTAGGGTTACATGTAGGGTGAGAGTGAGCGAGGATTCCATCTATTGAATACAGGCATTCTCCAGCGATGATTTTTAAATCATATCTTGAATTATAGGTTAACATACAAACCGTGGATCTCTTTATCAGAACCTGAACCCAAGACCAGAACTACAAGTAAATCGTTATAGAAAATTACAGCACCTAATCTTACTTCACTGTTATCTGGCAATGTAAGGAACAATTCCAGCCAGGTCATATATCACAAGTGCTAAAGTAAAGTAGGTTATTAACCACCAATTATGAGTATTTTCTGGCAATGCACTCTAAATGGAGGTACGACATCAGCCATGGACAGACAAAAGCAGGTTCCGAAGAAAGAGTAGCTCACGTTGTACGTCGGTGCTGATTAGAAATATATAGAGCCTTTAAATATTATATTTCAATGATTTTTGAAATCTGTTTGGTGTCCATGAGACATTTACATGGAAGAAACATCACACATCATCCTTGTCATTTTCCTCTAGCCGAAATTAATTAGAGCAACGTACACCCTTAGTCCTTTACACATCCCACACATCAAGGAACAGTCCACAGAAATTCTCTTGGAGGTGCATCTGCTCTTGCTACAATTACATGTGGACATCCTCATTAAACTCTCTGGTGCAGCGGGAAGATTCGTCTGTACTGGTAGTAATTTACCATTACTGAAGATGTTTCATACATGTTTGAAGAACAAGTTCTTTTCAACTACTTCTCCATTGTAGCACTGGTGGACTAACAGATCTGTGCCATCGAACAGTGTTGACAACCTGCGCCGATTTGTTTTGATGATCAGGACATCTGCATCTCCTTTGGCATGATCATTGTGCGGCTGGCCCTCTCAAGGAAAGGACTAAGTATATCAATACACCTTTGTTTTCTTGTGCTTCATATAAGTCGCTTCTCTAAGTTGGTCCTATTGATGTACCTATACATCTATTGAGGGAAGCATCTTTGATGGTGGGCCCATCTACATTCTCATCAAAGACAATGGTTGCCTTTCCATATGAATTTGTCACATAATTATGTGGCATACAATCATGTTGCATACTACAGTAGATGTTGTAAAAGTGCACCACTATCAAGCATATGTAATGTAAATCATTGTCTTTGGGTCTGACTGATCCTGTTTCATGATCTCCCAAAGAGCATCACTCAAATTACGCCTTCTTTGGCTCTGTAGGAAATCCCAACATTATCAAATAAGGTTGTAGGGTGCCTGAAAAGTTTGTATTTAAACAAAGTTACCGCGTCTTCCTGCTCTTCTCGGGTGGCGACAACACTTATTCGTTAGAAAGGCACTTGCGGTGCTACATGGCCTGGATCTCCAGCGATAACATCAACTATCTTGGATGCCAGTATGACTGATTAGTTTCTTCTATGAAACAATCATTCACATGAAAAATACATAAACTTCGAATTTGTAATCTTTCAGTACTGGAAGCTTATTTGCATATTATGTAAATTGTTTTCCTATCGATTTGCCCACGTAGTTGTCTTTTACCAGCATAAAAGTAAGCTTGAATATTTAAATTGTTTGATAAGAGAGATAAAATTGTGAATCTTTTCTTATTGTGAAAGCTCATTTGCATATTCTGCAAAATAGTTTCATGATATTTGAGTATTCGAGTACACTGTGTTTACTTATTCTAAATACATACAATGATTTCATACATACATACATGTACATACAAAGCAAACTCCAGTTTGTAATTCATGTATGTTCACAATATTATGATTTATATAAAATATAAATGAATTAACATTACAATGAATATGAAATATTGCAATGAATATCACTCTTATGTATCCATTGAGTTCGTTGACATTGTGAACATGACTTTAAACACATTTCTAGTTTTAATCCAGTGACTCCATGCAAAGTAAATGTAAAAATATAATTTTCCTTTAAGATTGAAACTAATTTGCATATTATGCTAATTAAACTACAATTATTTACTTATTTATGTGTCTATCGTGTTCTTTGATGTTAACAAGATGAGTTTTGACAAAAAAATTCTTTTATGCTGCAAACTTTGGTAGAAATATTAATTTTCTTGTACTTTGAGGCCTAATTTGCATATTATGCAAATTAGACCACTTTCCCATGCTTGGATTTGGGGGGATTTTTAGTTTGGTGATAAGGAGACCTTACTGATAGTCATGGCGGTTGAAACAATTCTTTTGCAATTAGTGGTGGGTTACCCCCTTATATACGCTACATTGATTGGACTAAAACTCCAATTTGGAACCCTAATGGCGTACACACTTAAAAAATGGACCCTAATGGCGTATTTTTTTCTTGCCTCCAGAAGAGGATTTATTCACATTCAAAATTTCAAATTAACAATGGAATCACAAACATATAATCAAATGTAATCAGAATACATGATTTGAACGTATTTCAAATATAATACAAAAGTTTCGTAGGTACTTTTAAATTTGTCTTTGTTACTAGCTTTGTTTATTTCTATTCTCTTTTCTATTTTCTCTCATGTTTTCTCGACTTAAAACAGTCCCACTGATTACGATAAGGTAATATATGGCTGTAGATATTTCAACAGGAAAAAAACCCAAGGAAATCATTAAAGTAAAATAAGTAGGCCTATAGATTTTGTATGTATATCATGTGCACCGTCTGCTAAGCAGTCAAACAGAAATAGCATGAAAACGAGTGTTTGGACAATTAAAAATAAATAATAATAATAATGATAATAATAATAATAATGATAATAATAATAATAACAATAATAATAAAAATTATAATCATAATCATAATCATCATCATCATCATCGTCATCATCATCAGGAGGAGGAGGAGGAGGAGGAGGAGAAGGAGAAGAAGAAGATAACATGAATGTTATTATTACCCTTCTCTGTTCTACAGTGTGAGTCAAAAAAGTTAACCGCTAGATAATTGCTCATTGTTTTAAAATTCAGCTTTGAACAAAATGTTATCATACATGTTTGGAAAGAGTGTTTTATCCTGAATCATTTGATACCAATTTGTGTGGTTTGTGTTCATGCTTGGATGAACAGGAGGCATTGTTTGCGAGGGTGCAAAAATTGATTTGCGCCAAAGTAATGATTATGTTTCAATTAAACAATTGGGATTGGGGTTTTAATTCGGTCTTTGCAGATCAAAGAACTATCCCTTACAGAATTTATCATGCCACACATATCGAAACACTCTCACACATGCGCGTGCGCGTGGGCACACACACGCACACACACACACACACACACACACACACACACACACACACACACACACACACACACACACACACACACACACACACAATTCTTTTATTCTCTCTCACGTGTATTAAGACGGTGTCTTGGCTACATAAGGTGTGTGATTACCTATTTCAATTAAGTATTAACGTTATGAGCATTTATCAAAATGGAAATTTACATTCAATCATTATGCCATAATGAAAGTTTAGTGCATTAACATCATAATGAATTGTTTCTCTCTAAAGACTCGGCTGGTCTGCATTATTATGCTATGTGAATGTGTGTGTGACTGTGTGTGTGTGTGTGTGTGTGCTAATTGTGCGTATTAGTTGTGTGTGTGTGTGTGTGTGTGTGTGTGTGTGTGTGTGTGTTGTGTGTGTGTGTGTGTGTGTGTGTGTGTGTGTGGTGGGGGGGGTGTTTGTGTGCGCGCGTGTGTGTGTGTGACTGTGTTTCGATATGAGTAGCATGATAAATTTTTAAAGAGATGTTCCTTTGATCTGCAAAGACCGAATTAAAACCCAATCCCAATTGTTTAATTCAAACATCACATAATCATTACTTTGGCGCAAATCAATTTTTGCACCCTCGCAAACAATGCCTCCTGTTCATCCAAACGTGAACACAAACCACACAAAAATGGTATCAAATAATTCAGGATAAAACACTCTTTTCAAACATGTATGATAACATTTTGTTCAAAGCTGAATTTTAAAACAATGAGCAATTATCTAGCGGTTAACTTTTTTTGACTCACACTGTAGAATGCCGAGCGCCTGGCTAGAAAGCAGAAGGTACCATTTTTTGAAAAGTCTTTGGTATGACCCGGCCGGGGCTCGAACCCGCGAATTTCTGCATGTGAGGCGGACGCTCTAACCAACTAGGCCATCACACCGGTGCCTAAATTAGAAGAGGGCGGAGGGTCACACACTCTACTCCAGCTTAGAATAAATTGTGTGTTCCTGTTTCTAATATTCAATTCAATTCAATTGAATTCAATAATGGTCTTTATTAAAGACATGCCTTGCAGCCAAAGGCTGAATTGCACATGAAGACAATTTTAAAAATACATCAGAAATAGTAAAATAAAAATACACCTACATTCTTACTTCCTAAAATAAATTGGGGTTCTAAATCATAGCTACTATTATTATTCACACTATGGGGAAAATAAAAGTTTAAGTTCATATATATTGTAGTAATGAATCAGTCATAAAGAGGTAGCATTTAATATGAAATTGTATCTTATTGAATTTAGATAATGGCAAGCTACAATAAATTTGAGAGGCTAAGAACTGTGCGTTGATTCATTGATGGAAGTGGTTTCGTGGATGAGATTAACAATCTAACAACATGGCCAAAAAAAATACATTGTAACTATAAAAGGATATTAATGTAAAGTGGCTCAGGCGCGTTTCTAGAGCGGATTTTTTATTTTTATTTATTTTTTTTTTTTGGGGGGGGGGGGGTCTACTGGTGGCTTGAACATGCGAGGGAGCGAAGCGACTGGGCGGGGGAGGGGGATACCCCCTTCGACGATGAGAACTTTTTGAAAATATGCATATAGAAAAGACGTGATTCTAGGCATGATAATTATTTTATGAAGGTTATTAGGGATGAATATCAGGTTCTTAAAATGAAAATGAAAACTAATGAAAATTAAAATGCAATCAATACAAATTAGTTACAAGAAATGCTGTATAGGCCCAGAAGTGTACGACTACTAAATATTTTTTTTTCTCGTTGGCTGTATTTCTTTTAAATATAAGTTATAATGACAATTACTTGCTTATTTCTTTTCTTTTTTCCCGTTGCCCGTTTCACGGTACAGGTGGTCTATTGTTCAAGTAAACCTCTAATATACTTATTGTTGTTATTGGATTAAATCATTTTCTGCATTTTTGATACACCAAGATGCCTTTCTTAGTCCTTTATTTTGTCGAACTGATGGTTACACACACACACACACACACACACACACACACACACACACACACACACACACACACACACACACACACACACACACACACACACACACACACACACACACACACACACACACACACACACACACACACACACACACACACACACACACACACACACACACACAACACACACACACACACACAACACACACACACACTCACACGCACACACACACACACACATACACGCACGCACATACACGCACACACAACACACACAACACACACAACACACACAACACACACACACAAACACACACACACACACGCGCGCGCACGCACACGCACACGTAAGAGCACTCATCAGGTCTACGGTGTGAAGAATCATAAATATCACTACATGAAAGAAATGCAAATTTATTTCAGTACGGCATAATACAACATCATTTATTCACATATTGAAAGCTGAAAATATGCTATTAATCTTACTTAGGCAAGATATTACATAATATTATCTTCTTAAAGGACATTAATTTTTGACAGGAAAAAAGGATTTTTTTTCAATAAAACCATTTACACATATTTCTGATAAATCAAAACAATATTGCGATTGGCCAAGTCACACTAAAATCCGACAAGCGATTCTTGAGTTATCATGGTACTGAGCCCAAATCGGATATGTATATGGCGTCGTGACCTTTGACCTTTCAAAAATATGGTCATACTCATACTAAATACCGGATCCAAGTTACATTGACATCCGACAAACCACCATGGTAACAAGCCCAAATCAGATATGTAGGAGGCCTAGTGACCTTTGACTTTTGAACCCCAAAATCTAATCATTTCATTGTTGCCTCATAGTACAAACTTTACATCAAAATCCGATCAGCTGTTCTTAAAGCCCAAGTATAGTTCTGGTAAATGGTAAAAAAATGAAATTCTTTGCAATTACATTTTTTAGATACACCTATACCGTATGATCTATCACTGCCTTGAAAATTGCTCGCTCTGAAACCCTCCCATATTTGAGAAATAACTCAAAATGTAAAAGCTCGGGGGACCCCCCGAGATATCTCATAGGTAATGTACATACCGCTAGATGCTATCCTTTAAGTTAAACATCGTAATTTGTCACTATAAACAATTTTCAGTAGGTTTGATGTTGTTTTCTGATGTCTGTGGTGACAATAGAATACTTTGTGAAAGATTGGCAAAAATTTTGTCTGATCGACCAAAACTATACTTGGGCTTTAAGTTATCCCGAAAACGAGAACCGGTAAGAGACAGACGGACAACCAGAAAACATGATGTTTCCGACAACTTAAAGTGGAATGAAACCCAGACATCTACTTGCATTCAGAGAATAGATAACAATAGGAGAAAGAAAATGTTGAAAGTTTTGAACATACTTTGATCTGAACCGTTCTTAAGAGTTATAATGTTCAAGTTTTACATAATCCTTATGTTAGGGAGGATTCTTAAATTGCAACACTACCACTTTGAGATGAAAGGTGTGGAAACTCCTATTGGTTGCTTAACACAAATTTTCACAAATTTACCTTTTTCTGAAATGCTTAAGTGCGTGAAGCTAATCTAATTCTTCCAGAAAACATGTACAAATCATTATTGCTGGGACATTACTTCTAGTAGCAACAAGCAAGAGGCAATCAGATTTTTTATAAAAAATGAGAATTAACGTGAACATATCCGTGTGTACAAAGCAATCGCGGAGTTCTCCATACTATTCATTCTCGAAAAGTGGTAGAGTTGCCTATTTAACGAATCATCTCGTAACAACGATTAAACTACCCTTTGAATTCATAACTCTTGAACAGTTCAACCAAATTTGCTCAAACTTTCACTGTTGTTATTTTTTATATTGTTCTGTCTATTCTCTGAGGACAGGGAAGATGTTGTGGTTCATTCTGGCTTTAATTTGACGGAGGCATAATAAAAGTTATGCTCATATGGCTTGTCAGAATGTCATAGCCCAAATATACTGTTGGTAAATGGTAAACAAAAAGAAATTATTTGCAATTATTATTTAGATCGACCTATATGATACATCAATGTCCTGAAAGGTTGCTCATTCTGAAACTCTCCCCCCTTTTTTTTAAAATTACTGAAAATGGTGAATGTCAGGGGTTGGGAGGGGGTGGAGCCCCGACATTTCCCATAGGAAATGTGTGTTTTTGGAAAATGAAATAATCACAATTTGTCATTGCAAACAATTTTCAGTGGGTCTGGTGTTGTTTTCTAATATAAAGGGTGACAACAGAATGCTTCGGGAATGATTGACGAAGTTGTCTGATCGACCAAAACTACACTCGGGCTTCAAACTGCTTTTGCATATCAATAAACAAACTTGAACTTTTGTTCGGAGGCATAACGTTTAAGGTATACTTTTGCATGACCCTTCAGCTTCCTCAGGTCGTATGCACTTTGATCAAAAGTCCAAGTTTGTTTACTTACAACCTATGTTTGTGTGTTTGTAGAGGATACAAATGATGCTAGTACACTATGAGGGAGAAAAGGTCAAGCAAATTGATGTATTATACTCTTTTTTGGCATGAGCAGGGCTCAGCCTGGGGACCTCGATCTTGTGTGGTATACTGACCATCACATCCCTTTAAGAAAATTACACATAGACTCCTTGTTATACACTCAATAATTCAATGATTTTGATGTGAAATTACACAATTAGGACAAAATTGGATTTGCCCAATTATGAAACATTTTGAATTTACCTAATTAACAAATATCATGTGAAATTATTCCATTCATTTCAATTTAAGCCCTACCATAATCTTTTTATTTCCCTCAAATGTCCCGACATCTCCCTCATCATCAAAAATCTTTCCTCCTCAATTGCTAATGTGATCTGAATTGGATTGTGGTTCTTCACTGGCCCTTGGAAGAGGGCAACTTCTCTTTGCCGTGGCCTCCTTTTCCTGCGTCTCTTCTTGCACCTCTCCCTCTCCTCCCGCCTCTTCCTTCATGATCTCCATTCCCTCTAACTCAAGAATGTCCTGTAAATATGAAAAAAAAATGATATTGTAAGTTTTGTAGCTTACATTTGCTGAAACATGACAAAGAGTATCCAGACCAAAAATTAGCACATTTGGAGCTTTATTTAGTTGCTCAGAACAAAAAGTCTGATTTCGCGCATAAATCACTCATGAATTAGCATAATTAAACAAAATAATTCAAAAGCAAATAACAATACAATTTTGTAGTATACGTGGCCGGTGACATATGTGTGCTGATTTTGTCGCAATTGCGCAGTCGACGGCCGAAATCATCATGGCCCTGGAAAGCGAGGGTGCTGGGAAATTTTTCAGGGGCCGGGTGCGCTGCACCCCCTGCAAAAAGACGTGAATGTCTATTTTTATTCAAATTTGGCTGCTGAGCGACTTTTCAGCTGTTGATTTGGCCACGAATTTGGCCGTGAAAATTTTTTTGGCCGCGAATTTTTTTTCCGCCGACACGCCGACACCCCCCCCCCCCCCCGCTCGAGCGACTTTTCGGCTGTTAATTTGGCCGCAAATTTGGCCGTGAAAAAACTTTTGGCCTCGAATTTTTTTGGGGGGGCCGCGAAAATATATGTCTCTGCACCGCCGGCGAAAAAAAAAAATCGTTCCCAGGGTGCTGGAAATCATGGGGGCTTTGCAGGCCCACCCCTACCCCCACGTCCCGCAGTCAGATAGGTGCTCAAAATAGCCCAGTAAATAGGGTTAAAGCATTGGGATTCTCAAATACTGTAGTCAAATTATAAGCTGCACAATATGCTTTCAATTACATGCGATTAACAGATGTGGGGTTTTCACACATTCCTATTCAAGAATGGTTTATGAAATTCGCACGTTTATTTTCAAGTCATCTGAGGATTCTTGCATTTCCTATCTACGAAGTTCATTCCAGCGCAGCCATCTATCTACCTATGCATTTATCTCACGAGTTTTGTGTCTGTAATTATTGATTTTGCGTACAGGACACTGAATAAATAAACACTAAACTAAGTGCTTTATTTATTTTATTCATTTATTTTGATAAACATTTAACTAATTATAGGATTATAGAATTATTCACACAATTCTTCATAATGGGTGGATTAGAATCTATAATTGACACTATGGCCTTCGAGCACTCTCGGTGATCAAGTGGTAATGACGCCTGTCTAGCAATCAGGAGGTCGTGGGTTCGATCCCCACCCGAGCCGGTGCTGTGATAGTTTTTTCACAGCGGCTCAATAAGTTTAGTGTTTATGAAAATAAATAAATAAATAAATAAAGCACTAAGTTTAGTGTTTATTTATTCAGTGTCCTGAACGCAAAATCAATAATATTTCGGACGCCCCCTATAGTTCATTCGCACGTATGTGGATGGATTATAATATAATTATTTGTATATGTATATATACATTTATATGTATATATGTTTATGTCTTATATATATATCTATTGTCGATTGAGAAAGAGACCATAAAGTTTAAATCCTTGAAAAGGAGAAGGTCACTAACACTGTACAAACTGTATGTCATAAACGCCCTTTTCATTATCAAGAATTTAGAATTACCGTCTCAACCGACAACAATTCTATGGTTAGTTTCTCCTGAATGAATTGAGGGAGAATGAAGACTGTAAATAGTTATAGTAACAGAATTTCTAAAGTAATAAATATCGTTACCTGTTACCTATCCTCCAAATGCCAATAGTGACATAGGGCCTACACCCAACGTCTCCATTCTGCTGCCACAACTCTGGTTTCTGCCCATGGGCGATTCTTTGTCACGTGTGTGACCAAAAATACTACAAATTGCAAAATGTATCTCATTTTATTCCAAAGGCCTTGCAGGTACATTGTTTTGAAATGTAAATATATCTTATATATGTCAATAGTGATCAAGTGAAAATATGTAATGTTATGTTAATTATTCTAATTTCGGGTAAGAGGTCAAATAAGTTTTGTCACGTGTGTGACTTCACACGGAAGATGATTTTTCATAACTTAGATTTAACTTGCAAACTCTGTGAATTGTCAAACTCTACAATGTTTGTAATTCTAGCAGACTTTCATTATAGTGTAGTAAGTAGGAAAATGACAATAAT
>JZLH01S0412662.1:56194-68044 GCA_001188425.1 Eucidaris tribuloides | reverse complement strand
TGATTTCAAATTGAATTATGGACACATGAATTTATGGCTTGTATCTACAAACGGGATGAGGCAAGCGTTTTTATGAATAGCGGAAAGGACAATTCGACCAGTTACAACTTGAAATTGAATGATCAGTGCATCAGATATTCGTCAAACGACAAATGGGTTAAATTTGGATATAAGTTGGTTAAATTGATTTGAAAAAATGTGAGAATGACCGGGAAAACCCATTTTTACAGGTTAAAGCCAATACTGGAACACACTCTGTGAAAGCAAACACGACCAGTGGAACAGAACTTTGATTAGTTTTCAATAAAAACAAAAAATCAATGAACAGTCATTGAGATAATAAGGTATATTATGTCTTTGATGTGCTTTTATTTTATCAAATTTGGAATGGGCTGGAAAGCACTACTTTATATAAAAGTGTATTCTAAACCAGTGAAGCGAGACATTTGAAATATTTGAATTACAAAGTTTACTGGGCTTTCTAATATGCAAACTTAATAGAGTAACTTAAATTTTGGTAATTATTTTGAGATCTATGAGAGGGACATTTTTTAAGATACACTGTCCGTGTGTTTCTATTTTAGACAGATGTAGATACTAAACGATTTAAAAGATAAAAGATTACTAGTTACAACAAGGAAATGGTAATAATGTGTTTCACTTAGGTCAGCATAAAGACCTAACTTAATAGAGTAACTTAAATTTTGGTAATTATTTTGAGATCTATGAGAGGGACATTTTTTTAAGATACACTGTCCGTGTGTTTCTATTTTAGACAGATGTAGATACTAAACGATTTAAAAGATAAAAGATTACTAGTTACACCAAGGAAATGATAATAATGTGTTTCACTTAGGTCAGCATAAAGACAGAATTACTAAGGTAATATCCAAAATGTGTCTCTCGTATTTTGCATTCCAAACATTATGGTGGTGATCTCTGATCTGAACTTGGTAATCATGGTAATGGGTCGATTGACAGTGTGTTATAGGCGTGCCTGTCACAGTCTCGTTTCTTTTTTCCCCTTTTTTGTCATACCTCGTATAATACATTCAGACCATTCCATCATGCTATATATGTAATGTAACAAATCATACTTACTCGGCTCCTGCCTATTCCTGACTTCCCACTATTCCACATGTGATTTCCTTATCGAGGCAGTCCAGAACCATCATATCAATGAAAGAGGTTGCAGCTGGTGAGCTACCACCTAGAGATCGAAAAATATAAAGCAAAGAAAATTAACAAGACAGGAAGGGCGACGGGGAGGTGCCTAGAGCCTGCCGGAGTGCAGTTGTTGTTGTTGTTGTTGAATAACTTACCATAAGATCGAGGTAGTGGCGGCTGAGTAGCTGATTCTCTCGGTACGGGTTCGGAGGGCAAAGGCGAGGCCTAAGAACGGGCGAATGCCCAGTCTTCCGAGTCGAGCCCGGAGGGCGAAGACGAGGCCTAAGAACGGGCGAATGCCCAGTCTTCCGAGTCGAGCCCGGAGGGCGAAGGCGAGGCCTAAGAACGGGCGAATGCCCAGTCTTCCGAGTCGAGCCCGGAGGGCGAAGGCGAGGCCTAAGAACGGGCGAATGCCCAGTCTTCCGAGTCGAGGTTGTGGTTGTTGTGGTTGTTGTTGTTGATTCCCTCGGTACGGCTGTGCATGGTTTCATTGGTGTCCTCAGATGAAACCGGTGTAGCCAACAGAAGTGGTATCCTAGTCCCAGTGACATCAGCGGTGTGGTTCAGTCCTGAGATGTGTCTTCCCTTAGGCAGGATGCCTTGGCACTGACAGGGTATGTCGTGGGCTGCACTTATATTTACTCTCGAGATGGCAATTAACACATTTTACGGATAACTCTCTTCTACCGTCCTTTTGTTTGGTCTGAAATTAGTGTAATTAGGAAACGCCCTTAAACCTATAATTGTAAGCTATTAAATTGGTGATAGGACACGCCCTTAAACCTATAATTATAAGCTACTAAATTGGTGTGATAGGAAACGCCCTTAAAGCTATAATTGTAACCTAACTAATTGTAACCTATTATTGCACAAATTAAACTATTACGGTATCGGGGGCACCACTGACATGGTTCAGCAGTTTTTTTTGTCGAATAGAAAACAATGCATTGAACTTCATGGGTAAATCACAAATGCTGAACCTGAGCAATGGTGTACCCCAGAGATCTATTCTGGGACCATTACTTTTCCTTATCTATATAAATGATGTAATAAATTCACATTGTTTTGCTGATGATACAAATATATAACTCTAATGCAAACAGCAATATTTATGTACAAGCTATCCAAATGTCAAGTACCACCATACTTCTCTACTATTTTTCAAACCAATAAAAACATTTATCTTTATAACAACCGTAACTCTGATAATTTCCGTTCAATTACTTCAAGAACAACCATAGCTCAAAGATTAATAAGACACACTAGTCCAAACATTTGGCATTCTTTACCTGTTGAAGTATTTAAAAAAAAACCGCAGTTTTATATCTTCCTTTAAAACTGCTCTTTAAGAATATCCCCTGACTCAGTATAACACGCAGTCAGCAAAAGAAATAAATAAAACTCCTCATAAACGTTAAATTTTTTTTACTCCCGTGGGGCTGGTGGGTGGGATAACTTGAATTGGGAGAGGATGGTTGGTTAGGGAAGGATGGGGTCGACTGAGGTATATTAACCAATCTAAACATTTTATAATCATCACCGACTATTCATTTCTGGGTTGTCACATTTTCAAGCCTTGTGCTTTGCAACTACCCCCATTTCCAATACTATGATTGATTACTGTACTGTATTCTGTATATACTTCATTAACAATATGATATAATCTATTGCATTTATATTTGTTTGTATTATACTGTTCTGATATTTGGAAATAAAGTCAATTTAATTCAATTCAGTAACAGGCATGTCTAGTATGCATACCCTTTAAACAAAGGTGGCCCATTAAAAAAAACACACATTTAATAGTGGCGTTTACATGTGAAGCTAAAACCAAGTCGGGATAATTCGAGGTAATTAAAATTCTTCAGATAACAACCACGTTTAAACGTTAGCTAGGTGTTAACTCCGGGGTCATTTAAATCCTTCAGATACACCTCACATTTGTCCTAGAATTCTAGTGATCACCCATGGGGAAAGAGTTACACTTAGACATTGGCTGGTTCCGAATAATAGGACTTTTATTTCATGTATACCTTTTAAATGAAGGTTGCTCTTGACAACCTGAAAGCTTGCGTGTCCGAGTCTTGTCCGACATAGCAATGTGCAGACTGAATTTCACCAGATATACGTCAAGTCTGTACACATTATTGTTACTTACAGAAATCACAAAAACTGAATTACAAAAATCAGTAATAAAACAAATAACAAATACATTTTTCTTTCAATATGCTTATTTCTGATTATCTAGTAAATAAAAATTCAAATAAAACTAACCCAATTTAAATTTATATTGTTTGCTGACGATGTATTAATGCTCTATGTTCCCATGTTGACTACAATACTTCTTAAATACTGTAATTAATGAACTCTAAATTCTCTCTCGATGATACAATACAAATTGTCTTTGAATTTGGCAAAAATTAATTAATTGTATTCTAAACAAAAATAAAACTATTGATGATAATATTTGTGAATTGTATATTGATAACCACTGCCGGGTTCGAACGAAAAGCTACCTCTGGGTTTCTAGGTATTGATATTGATTGTAATTTAACATGGGATACCTACTTTAACAATGTTATTTCTTCTGTAGCTAAGATGGTGGATGGTGGATAAAGATTTGACTGTAGTCGTGTGTATTTTGAATGAATTTCAGAGTGCATGGGTTTTAAAGTAAGTAGCGAAAGCTGCAGGGAGTATATTGTGGTTACATTTTTGTACATAAAAATTCCAGTCTTGAAGGTGATTAGTTTCAGTAGAGGTAAGAGTCCAAGGCGATTCAATAATTCATCAGTGTATGCACGAAAGTGGGGCCCGGTACAAAGTCGGATGGCTTGTTTTTGCAGTACCACTAGTCTTCTGAGATGGGAAGCAGTTGCCCGCCCCCATATTAAATTACAATAAGTGTAATGGGGTAGTATCAATTTACATGTATCATAAAGTTTATGTAAAGCATGCAGTGGCAATATAGGACGTAACTTGTACATGATACCAATATACATACCAGTTTTTCGTGATATGTATTTCATATGCTTGGTCCACGATAATTTTTGATTAATGAAAAGACCAAGAAAATTCAAGTTCAAGTTTTGTCTTCAATATATTAAGTTGTAATTTATTAGTTCTAAACCAATTCGATACTTTATGTAACTCACTGTTTGCTTTAGACTGTCAAGATCTTTGTCAGCGAGAAATATATTTGTGTCATCAGCATATAAAATCAATGAAAAAGCATTAGATACACGAACTACGTCGTTAACAAAGACAAGAAAAGGAAGAGGGCCCAATACAACTACCTTCGGGAACTCCTGGCGTGAACGCCGATGTAGTATTTTTAACCGAACACATTGTTTTCTGCTACGATTGTACTGAATAAACCATCATTGTGGTAATCTCCTAACTCCGTATTTATTTAGCTTGTATAAAAGGATTTCATGGTCCATTTAATCAAATGCCTTACTAAGGTGTTGACCTTAGTAAGGTACACGCCCAAAACAACTTTCTTTTCATCACAAAAAGAATGAAGTAATTCTGATACATAAAAAAGTGCCAATTCCGTCGAGTGATTTGAACGAAAACCAAATTGTTGGTTCAAGATAGCTTTTTGCATGGTTAAATGATTGTATAATTTGTTGTAAACAATTGGCTCAAGAATTTTGGAAAGGGTTGGGAAGAGGGAAATTGGTCGATAGTTGCTAAGCGCATTAACGTCGCCATTTTGTAAATCGGAACAACTTCGCTAAGCTTGATAGAATCGGGGAAATGGCACTGGACATTGACAAGTAAAAGATATGTGAGAATAGAAGAGATTTCCTTGACTAGGTTTGAGCTTATGAGGACAAAGTTCGTTTCATTTGTTTGGTGATTTTCAAGATTTCATTTTCATCAGTTGGAAACATAAACATAGAACAATAATTATCAGTTGGTAAAAAAAGATGTGAAGTTTTTATCTGTGCAACCAATATTTGACGAAATATTTCTTCCAATATTACCAAAATAAACGTTAAATCCGTTTTCATTTTCCTTTTCATCGGACGCTGATTTTTGTTATTTTTGCAATAAAGATGGGAGAGTTTGTTGTAAGGTTTTAACAAGTAATTGATTGAGAACACTCCATGTCTTTTTCAAATCATTTCGACTCATTTCTAATTTACGGCCACAGTACGACCTTTTTGAAAGTCGTATTACATCAAACAATTTGTTACGAAATCGTACGTATCGATTCTTGTCATATGGTTGTTTTATATTCATATACCTTTTGAACAATCGTTGCTTCATATTTATAGAACGTAATATGCAAGAAGTTACCCATGATTTTTTGCAAACCTCTTTTTACTAATAATTTCGATATGTTTTTTTATTTTCTTTTTTTTTTACAAATATCAGTTAAAATTGTCATAAATAAATCACACACTTCGTTTATATCACTTCAAAACAGAAGTAAACTCCGTGTTTTTCAATTCTTCAACAACAACAAGAATGCATACACGGGTATTCGTTGTTGGAGGATTAAGATACCGTTCAAATCTGCTGTGTGTAAATTGAAATACAGGGAAATGGTCTAATACATCTGTATACAGGATTGGAGGGAAATTAGGCTTATCGATAACATTAATAAAGATGTTATCTATACATCATGTACATGTACAAGAATATTCTGTCATTCGGGTGGGTTTAGTTGTAGTGGGTCTGAAACAGAATGAATTAAACACATTGTGAGAAATTTACCTGTACCGGCATGACTAGAATGTTTTAAAATGTCGAAATTGAAGTCACTGAGTTAGTAGCACGATTTATTTTCTCGTGTAATTCTTCTTGAGTGCAGCAAGTCAATAAATTCATCTGTGCTAGAAATTAATGCTTGATAGATTACACCGATTATGATATTTTTACTGGTTGCCTGATCAATTTCAACAAAGCGTCAATTTCTCCTGTTTTAAACTGAAGGTCACATGGCGTTTTAAAGTTCATGCCATTTTGGAGATACATACATCTCTGGATTTATATACAAATTTATAGTCACAAATGTAACATATACTGGAGTAACATTTTTATCAAACCAGGTCTCTGTGAAAGCATATGAAACTTGTGATTTAAACTTCAAAGGTAGTCTTGAATCGAGTGAAATTTAGACGCCAAACTTCGAGCGTTTAGATGAAGCATTGATAAACTGTTCTAAGTATACATTTGTGAAAGTTTGCCATTGAAAGTATCACTAGAGTGATAATGACAAGGCCTGTCCGGATTTTTAAACCAACCATTTTCACGATAATAACAGAATTCGGTAAGATATCCTCCCGTGTAAATATAACCTTTAATTCGTAACTTAACACCTAGATTACCGAGGACATGGTGTATACACTTCTTGAGTTTCAATGGATGTTGTCCACCTGCATGCAGCTTTAATCGTTGCTTATTGTGCTCACTCGCGGCAGTGTCATTACTCCGTGTATAAACGGTCAATCTGCACTTTTGCATATTTCCAAATTCTTGTAAACTTGTATTATTATACTTTGCAACATTCTAGAATTACTGTTTGATATCACTTTCATTATCTTTGTCACAAATATAAACTTAAACACCTATGTTCACTATGAATCCTCTAGTTTACTTATACATGTTTAATAAGAACTCCTGAGTGCAACTTTATTTTAGTCATTCGACTTTAGAGTCAACAGTGTATTTCAAAATGCTACAAACTTTACAAGAAATCTAGTCATTGTTCTGCTAATGGAGCCAAACGTTAGCATTGTCACTGAGTATCTCTTAATGGGCCGCTTTCGTAATTCTATGGATGTTTCAAACTTTAAAGGTATTGGCTAACATTTACCACAGTTAAAAAAATCTGAGCCGCATGATTCCCCATGCTACCAGTGTCTTTGATGAGGTCTAAAAATAAAGCCCTGAAAAAATTGTATTTCAAAATGATTATTTAGTGCTTTAAAAATGTGAAAATCGTAAGTTGACCAGATTCACTTGCCCATTTCCTCCCATAGACTTACTGTGTGTACACCTAGGTTAATAAAACTCGCCCCGAGTTTTATTATTTATACATGCATAACTTGCCATTGGCAGTGTAACTTTCCAATCTTTTGTATTCTAGGGTGTTTATTTGTCCATTTGAACACTACTATGTAGCTCAGATATCAAAGTTTGACAATTTTTTAAATTGAAGCTCCACAATGTTAGCCAATCACTTTAATTCCCGGGAGCCGAGAGTCTCGAGCTATTCCAATAACTTGCTCCTTCTAAATGGACTTCAATTATTGGAATCCAGTTGCGTTACATGTTGCTATAATGTCGGACAAAGCCTCTGACAAGTTTTTAGGTTGTCAAGAACAGCCTTTGTTTAAAAGTATGCCTTAAATTTGAATACGTTACGAAAACGGTTTGTTGTTGTCCTCATTCTTTGAAAGGTCCACCATGCAGAGCATTCACCGTATTACTTTTAGTACCTATATGACATGATCATTAAAGGTGCACCGGGCAAAATTCCCATACCGAAATAAATGATTTGTTCATGTTTGCTGAAAGAATGCATACATGTATACCCATACACATTAATTGATTCAAAACAATGGTTTTTTTTTGTAATGAAAACCCGTATACTGGGAGAAAACGCAGATAGAAATCGTTCTCTTGATCTATTAACTGTACCCTGTTCTCTTCATGACGCGATTCAGTCGTTTTCGGTAGTCACATTAACAGGCGAAATTAAGACTTTAAGTGCAATGGGGTAGTATCAATGTATTATAAAGTTTATGTAAAGTATGCAGTGGCAATATAGGACGTAACTTGTACGTGATACCAATATACGTACCAAATTTTCGTGATATGTATAGAATGTGCTTGGCCTTCGATATTTGTTGATCAATGACAACACCAAGGAAATTCAAGCTGTCAACCTGACGAATACGTTCAGTATTAAGTTAGGTTAAATGTGTTTTTGTTTGTTTGGTTTTCTTTTTTTCTTTTCATATTCGTATGATTTTAAAATTTCGGTATCATATATTTTAACATAATATTGTTTTATTTCGCTTTAATTATCTATTAATTTCTGCGAGTCTTTATGTTTTCCCGTAGTTGTCTTTCAGTTAAAATTTTTATTGAACTGTAATTAAATTTCTGATTTATTTTTCAATTTTAAACATTTGGTGTTTTTGCCTACCTATCTGTTTACATAAGTAAGTCTTCAATTTGTATTGTTTATTTATTCACTCGTGCAATGTTACCCAATGTATGTAATTATAAGGATACATTTTGTTGTGTTTTTATATTTATATGACTTTGTATTTTTATCTACGCAGGGCTTTCTTGTAAAGCAGGTCCACTTTGTCAGTGAACCTGAATGAAACCACCCTGCTAAAAGAAGACTCCAATAGATAAAACAATGATAAATATTAAGTTTTAATTAGATATTATTGGAAACAACTGCGTCCTTTACATTATAAATCATAAATTTTGTCTTCAATATATTAAGTTGTAATTTATTACCTCTAAACCAATTCGATACTTTATGTAACTCACTGTTTGCTTTATAAATATAAGACTGTCAAGATCTTTGTCAGCGAGAAATATATTTGTGTTATCAGCATATAGAATCATTGAAGAGGCATAAGATACACGAACTAGGTCATTAACAAAGACAAGAAAAGGAAGAGGGCCCAATGTCTTCGGGAACTCCTATTGATATTGGCGTGAACGCCGATGTAGTATTTTAAACCGAACAAATTGTTTTCTGTTACGAAGGTAACTAACAATGTGCTAATCCCCTAACTCCGTATATATTTAGCTTGTAGAAAAGGATTTCATGGTCAATACAATCAAATGCCTTACTAAGGTCAACATACACGCCCAAAGCAACTTTCTTTTCATCACGAAAAGAATGCAGTAATTCTGATGCGTATAAAGTGTCAATTCCGTCGAGTGATTGAGGGAAAGCCAAATTGTTGGTTCTGTACATGTACAAGAATGTTCTGTCACTCGGGTGGGTTTAGTTATAGTGGGTCTGAAACAGAATTGATTAAGCACTTTGAGAAATTTAACCTGCGCCGGCATGACTAAAATGTTTTAAAAGTTCGAAATTAAAGTCACCGAGTAAGTAGCTTACAAGTAGTTATTTTCTCGTGCAAATTTTACTTAAACTTGAGTGCAGCAAGCCAATAAATTCATATGTGCTAGAATTTGGTGCTTTATAGATTATACCCGATTAAATCCGTATATTGGAGGAAAACGCGGATAGAAAGCGTTCATACTATCTATTAATACCCTGTTCTCCTCATGACACGATTCAGTCTTTTTGGTAGTCACATACGGGTCACATATACAGGCGAAATTAGGACTCTCTCCTTGTTTGAGTGTATTGGGTTATCCCCACTGCCTGAAAACCGAGCGGTCAAAAGAAGAGAGGAAAATAAAATACCAATGCACATATATTCGTATTTAACCCAATCATTGTGGTTCCATGCATATGGGTACATGCGGGATCAGTATTTTTTGCTGTTTGTTGCATGTAGGACAGTCAATCTGTGTTTTCCTTTTGTTATGCAATTTCTCCTTTGCCCAACTTGGCTTTCCTTCAATGTGGTTGAGTTGGCCGCTGCCTTTGTTCAAATGTACTCAGCCAGTAAGTCACCACACCCGGTTATTGTTGGTCACCCATCTTCTTGGCTTTCCAACTTGTTACTTTGTACCATTATGTTACTTTATCCCCATTGGTTGATTTACCTGATTTGAATATAATTTGCATAGAATTTGTAGAGTATTTTGTACTACATGTAATTACCAAGGCAAGACAGCCCATGCTGATTAAAGGTCAGCACTGGCGTACAGATGGGGGGGGGGGTTGGGTGCGCTTGACCCCCAAACGAAATTTGATCATTGGTCAGAGAGACTTATATTAATAAATGTCTTTTTTCCATTCATGAATTGGTACAGATTTCGTAAATTTTGTATTTTATAATCATATTTTACATAACTGTTACTATCTATTTAAAGTTGAAGCAGAACCATTGACGGCGATCGGGGGGGGGACGTGCTCCCTCGATTTTTTCTGGAGATCGCCCGCCCCCTCGATTTCAAAACTTGATATATTTTTTTTTTTTTCGATTGTTGGACTTTTTTATAGATTTTGTATTGGCAACCTATTCAAAGGATAAATGTGATGAAAAATTGAGATTGTTAAACTGTAAAAAGGGTGAGGGAGATTTTAAAGTCACAATTCCACATTATTTAATAACGTACATGTTTAGTCGGGGCGTTTTTCCCCCGCGCGATTGTTTATTTCGCCTTCGGGGTTTTCGCCCCCCCCCACTCGTCACATGAAATCCGTTTATAACGCGCAATCCTTACATTAATTCCCTGATAGCATGTTAACATGATACAGACGAAGTGTGCAATCTATGTATCAAATAATCTCAATTTTCCCCATTGGGATCGATGTTTTTCATAAGTATATTAAGGTGACTGTTCATCAAGTCAGCTATGAGTACAACATTAGTACGGGGTATGCCTTATATTGTACACTAAATGTTCTTCAATTTAATTTCAAGACTCGTTTCGTTCCTGTTTTTTGTGTCATATAAAATAAACCAGCAAATCTACTTCACCTCCTCTCATCACCCAGTTATACGAGGGTCATCGTCTAGTCATAGAACATTGGTACAAGAATTTAGTTAAACTAAATTCATATATCATTAGAAATTTGTTCATTTCTTGAACAGAAGTGTACATCAAAATATCATTGACCCACTTTTGATTGTGACTGATCTTGTAATGAGCCGAATGTCAGAGATCTTGCCTAATACAATTATGGTGGTACTGTCGTTATGAAAAGTCTTGACTTTATCGCAAGTTTCCTTGTAAAGTACCCACTCCATAGATGGCGTATTTGTATTATTTGTGTCAAATGCATAAACTGTGGACAGTGGGTAATTATGTTTGCCAATCATGATACAGCACCAATCCTGAAGTTGCATATCAACACTTTGAAATACCGTTGTAAGTAGTTTTTTTTTTTAGAATGAGACTTAGAGTTCGCATCCTAAACATTTTTCTCAATCAATGATTCTGAACTTTTTGAAACCCATCGCTTGCTTCACTCGCTCACGGATTACTTTACAATAATTTAGAAGTGTAATATGCCAACCCCCCCCCCAACAAAGGGCCTATTAAATTATTTATTTAATGCAACATTATCATTTCTAACTCGGTCTGTGTATTTTCGACTTGCGGTCTTTCAAACACATTCCTTGTTCCAGTTTGCGAACATTTAGCTTACTATGAACAACCAATAAATTCATAATGGAATGCATTTGGTTTTATCGCGCTACAATGGCGTATAAAAGTCCTATCTCTCTGGTATAACCATCGCCCTGACCATTTTAATATTGTGTCAGTTCGCCAGATTTATTTGACACTATAGAATATATAATATGCATACACTATTTAGAAAGGTCTGCATGGAAATAAAACACACACACACACACACACACACACACACACACACACACACACACACACACACACACACACACACACACACACACACACACACACACACACACACACACACACACACACACACACACACACACACACACACACACACACACACACACACACACACACACACACACACACACACACACACACACACACACACACACACACACACACACTTTT